>JANIIK010002577.1:0-17138 GCA_027704905.1 Muraenolepis orangiensis | reverse complement strand
TACGCTAGAAGACGGCGTACCCTCTGCGGCGGCGCAGAGGGTTTTCAATGAGTGATAGAGGCTGCAGGCGGTGATCTAGATGTATACGCAGACATTGTGATGTCATTCAATAGCCAATGTGAATGTTTAACTTGTGTAACTTCTCGCTCCAGAGTTCATAACAATTATGACAAACCCTGTTTCTCAGTGAAACTCAGGAAGATCAGGCTGTTGAAGGAAGAAGCACGGAAGAGTGGGGACAAGGACCAGTTTAAGGAGGCCAAGTATACATACTGCAAGGCCATCAAGCAGGCCAGACAACGCTACTCTGAAAAACTCCAACATCATTTCTCAGATGGCCAATCATCCTCTGTCTGGAAAGGCCTCCGACAGATCACAAACTACAAACCAAAGTCCCCCCATTCGTCTGATGATTCACACCTTGCCAATGACCTGAACGAGTTCTACTGCAGATTCGAAACACAACGGACTCCCCCTCCCCCAACACCCATCAACTCCTTCCACCCAACCCCCACCCCCCTCTCCCCCACACCCATCAACACCTTCTACCCAACCCCCACTCCCCTCAACACCTTCCACCCAACCCTGCAGCAATCTAGGCCCCTCCACTGCTGCCCCCCCCGACCCTCCCCCTCCCCCACTCTGCAGCACGCCTCCTCCGCCTGTTCAAGAGACAGAATCCCCGGAAGGTGGCCGGACCAGACTATGTCTCCCCCTCCATCCTGAAGTACTGCGCTGACCCGATGTCTCCGGCGTTCACCAACATACCAACAACGCCTCACTAGAGACATGGCATGTTCCAGCCTGCTTCATGACCTCCACTATCATTCCTGTCCCAAAGAAAACGAAGATCACCGGACTCAACGACTACCGGCCCGTCGCACTGACCTCTGTAGTCATGAAGTCATTTGAGCACCTGGTGTTAGCCCACCTCAAAGCCATCACTGATCCCCTACTGGACCCCCTACAGTTTGCCAACAGAGCCAACAGGTCTGTAGAGGATGTGGTGAACATGGCCCTCCACTTCACCCTGCAGCATTTGGACACCGCAGGCACCTATGCCAGGATCCTGTTCGTGGACTTCAGCTCCGCATTCAACACCATCCTCCCGCTCACACTGGAGCATGTGCTCTCCCAGCTGGGAGTGCCTGACTCTACCTGCAGGTGGATCACTGACATCCTTACGAACAGGAAACAGCATGTGAAGCTGGGCAAAACCATCTCTGGCTCCAGGTCCACCAGCACAGGCTCCCCACAAGGCTGCATTCTTTCCCCCCTACTCTTCTCCCTGTACACAAACAGCTGCACCTCCAGCCACGAGTCTGTCAAGCTCCTGAAGTTCGCGGACGACGCCACCCTCATCGGACTCATCTCTGGGGGTGACGAGTCTGCCTATTGGAGGGAGATCAACAGACTGCTGACCTGTTGCGCTGGTAACAACCTGGAGCTAAACGCTCTAAAAACAGTGGAGATGGTTGTGGACTTCAGAAAGAGCCCAGCCCCCCCCTCCACCTCATCACCCTACGCAACTCCCCGGTTCACACCGTGGACTCCATCCGCTTCCTGGTTACCATCATCTCCCGGGACCTCAAGTGGGAGCTGAACATCAAGCCAAGAAACCAAGAAGGCCCAGCAGAGGCTGTTCTTCCTGCGGCAGCTGTAGAAATTCAACATGCCTCAGTCCATGATGGTTCTCTTCTACACCTCCATCATTGAGTCCATTCTCACCTTCTCCATCACCACCTGGTTTCCCGCTGCCACTGCAAGAGACAAGTCCAACCTGCGGCGTGTCATACACTCTGCGGAGAGAGTGATCGGCTGCAACCTGCCTTCCCTCCAGACCCTGCATGACTCCAGGGCCCTGAAGCGGGCCAGAAAGATTATGGCCGACCCTTCTCACCCAGGCCACAGTCCATTTGAACTGCTCCCCTCCGGCAGGAGGCAGCGGGCCATCAGGTCAAGAATTGAACGCCACAAACAGAGCTTTTTCCCCACGGCCTCCAGCATCGTCAACGAGGCCCGCCTCCCCCTCTGAAGATATCTCTCTCCCCCACCTCGTCCTCCCCTATATCTCTCTCCCCCGTAGAAAACAATAAAACAAGAGAAGGAAAGAGAATGGAGAGAAAGAGAGATAAATGAGAAATGAGAAAGAAAGCAGCAAAGACATGGCAGATAGAAATACGGAGACAATTGCAAGTTAGCGAGATCGATTGCAGAGAGTGACAAAGGCATGGATACAAAGACCAGATGGCAAGCCAAGAGAGGATAGCAGATATTACAATAATCCGGCATCTTCTATGAAAGACACCATCATAGGGTGAAGCAGAGAAAATAGGATTGTCCTTGTGTCACCTGTCTTCACCGATTCACAGCAGAAGCAGTAAGCGGATTAGTTTGTTCCGGCATCAGAAAAAGGGATTCCATCTTCAGAATTTCAGCCCTCTGCAGAAAATAAGAAAAAGAGATGACTTGAGATGGAACAGAAAGTTCCAGTGGAATTCAACCAGTGATCGAGGCTCCTGCTTGTTCACCAACCCCAAAAAGTCAGATTGTCTTGTGGGGAAAAACCCACCCAAGCCCCAAAGTATGATATCAAAATAGATCTCAGAATGCATCTCTGCATGTCGTTTTGTATTCGCCACCAAACGATCAATCCTCTTCCCTTGTCAAGGCAAAATAAGGGCAAAACAGAAATCCATAAAGGCAAGGTTATTCTGTGACTAGAATGAAGTGACATTCCTGGTTTAACTCATACAACTTTTATTAAATTCATGAAGAGTGAATCAACATCAATTATGTTAAATAGTTGTTGTTATTATCATTTCAGGATTTCATGACCTGTGTGCTTATTAACCTGTCTTCCCCTGTGAGCCGCCATTGAAGAGTTGGAACATGGAGCATTTCAGATCACAGGCTGTGTCCACTTCACAGTTGTCCCTGATATGTTAGTGGAAAAGGCTGAAACTTAAAGGCAGGCGCTCGCTATAATTGATCCCACAGTGAGTTTCACAAGCTGCTGTTTGTAGTTCTCCTGGCGTTCGAGGCTAACACGCCTTGCTAATTGGCATGGCCTCAGTCAACACAAACAACTGTCAGCATATGAATATGAGCTCACAACTAAGGAGTTGTGACGAGAGCATTTACACTGTGTCCATGCGGAAATATCAACACACATTCCCCATTCATGGGGTCATTTTGGCTACCATAGTATTCTCCACTCTATCTCTGTACATACATATACTGTATACACACCAGTTTTAATACCTAGTAGACTTTTTTATACCCAGTAGACGCCCCATTTAACCACTCCATCCATCCATCCATCTTCTCCCGCTTATCCGAAATCGGGTCGCGGAGGTAGCAGCTCCAGCAGGGGACTCCAAACTTCCCTCTCCCTGGCAACATCGACTAGCTCTGACTGGGGGATCCCGAGGCGTTCCCAGGCCAGTGTGGAGATGTAATCACCCCACCTGTACCTCGGTCTGCCCCGTGGTCTCCTCCCAGTTGGATGTGCCTGGAAAACCTCCCTCGGGAGGCGACCAGGAAGCATCCTTACTAGATGCCCGAACCACCTCAACTGGCTCCTTTCTACGCGAAGGAGCAGCGGCTCTACTCCGAGTCTCTCACGAGTGACTGAGCTTCTCACCCTATCCCTCAGGGAGATGCCAGCCACCCTCCTGAGGAAACTCATTTCGGCCGCTTGTATTCGCGATCTCGTCCTCTCGGTCATTACCCATTGCTCATGGCCATAGGTGAGGGTAGGAACGAAGACTGATCGGTAGATCGAGAGCTTTGCCTTCTGGCTCAGCTCTCTTTTGGTTACAACGGTGCGCCAAAGTGCACCCAATACCGCTCCCGCTGCACCTATTCTCCTGTCAATCTCACGCTCCATCCTCCCCTCACTCGAGAACAAGACCCCGAGATACTTGAACTCCTTCACTTGGGATAAGGACTCCCTCCCTACTTGGAGTAGACAATCCACCGGTTTCCTGCTAAGAACCATGGCCTCAGATTTGGAGGTGCTGATCCTCATCCCAGCCGCTTCACATTCTGCTGCAAACCGATCCAGTGAGTGCTGAAGGTCACATACTGATGACGCAAACAGGACCACATCATCTGCAAACAGCAGTGATTCAATCCTGAGCCCACCATACTGAAACCCCTCCCCTCCATGACTACGCCTTGAAATCCTGTCCATGAAAATCACAAACAGGATGGGAACATTTAACCACTGTACATTGTATATTACTATGTACTTTTCTGTAACATTTGAACTCTGGTTAGATGCCAACTTATTTTTGTTGTACTCAACTTGCAATAACAATACCTTTTAATCTTATCTAATCTAATCTAATTTTCAAACTGAAAAGTGAACAGAAGTGAACTGAACTCTCATCATTTAAGCCGGTGAACAGAATGTTCCATGGCTGATTGGCCGTTTGTTTGTATGATTGTCCGTGAGCGTAGCAGACGTTTTAATAGTAGTGCTAGTGATTATAGTGAGCATTTCTCTTCAGGTTGTGTAGATAAAACAAGGGATTGTTTGGGTTTATCACTTAGTGCTCCTCTGGTGATAAAATAGAATGGATGTCAAGGCTGGAATGTGAATAAAACTCAACAGTACTCCAACGTACAACACAATGAGTTTTTGTTTAAGGCCCCGTCACACCATAACGTTCTGGTCAGCGTTTGAGGAAACGTTGGTAATCGTCCGTGGCCGCTGGCATAGCGCCAGAAGAGCGTTGTGTGAACGCTGGTGAACGCTGGTAATCGTCGGTGATCGGCGGTGATCGGCGGAGAACGCTGGTCCGAAAATAAAGTAAATAAATGTAATAAAATATACATTGTTATATGCTATACACCCTTGTTGTATGTAATAAATAATGTAATAATGTAATAAATGTAATAAAATATACATTGTTATATGCAATACACCCTTGTTCAGCAGCCTGACTGTGGAAGCTGTCTCTATGTCTATTTGTGCAGCACTTGATACTGCGGTATTGTCTTTTATGATGCGTTTGGCCTTGGCCACGCACCGCTTGTTGTATATATCCAGGAGGGAGGGAAGCTCACCTCCAACGATATACTGGGACGTCCGCACCACCCTTTGAAGTGCTCTACGCTCGAGTGCGGTGCAGTTCCCGTACCAGGCGGTGATACACCCTGTGTATGATACACCCCACTCTCGATTGTGCCGGTGTAGAATGTTCTCAGAATGCGGGGACCCATGCTGAATTTCCTCAGATGCCTGAGGAAATCCAGGCGTTGTTGGGCCCTTTTCACCACGTGTGTGGTGTGCGTGGACCATGTGAGGTCCTCGGAGAGGTGCACGCTGAGGAACATGAAGCTGCTGACCCTCTCTACTGCAAGACCGTCGATGGAGATAGGGGCGTGCTCTCCTCTCTGCTTCCTGTAGTCCACGATCAGCTCCTTGGTCTTCTTGACGTTGAGGGTGAGGCTGTTCTCCTGGCACCACTGCTTCAGCGATCCAACTTCCTCCCTTTAGGCTGTCTCGTCGTCGCAGGCGATCAGGCCCATAACTGTCGTGTCGTCAGCAAACTTGATGATGACGTTGGAGCTGTGCATAGCCATGCAGTCGTGGGTGTAGAGGGAGTAGAGGAGAGGGCTCAGCACGCATCCCTGGGGGGCTCCCGTGTTGAGGGTCAGTGGCTCTGAGGTGGTGCTACCCATCCTCACCACCTGGCGGCAGTCCGCCAGGAGATACATCATTACTACGATGTGTCTCCTGTGTCTGTGTGTGTGTGCTGCACATTCGTCACGCATATTTCATGTTAATATTTCCACCCATAACAAGGTACCGCTAGCCTTGTGAGACCGCCCTGATCTCTGCACCTTCTGTTTGTCTCTCTCTCCGGAGATCAGTCCGGCCACCATCCCCTTTTAAAGGGATTCTTTTAAAAGCCTTTGAAAATGCTGGGACCAATCAAATGCTGTGACCAATCAAACGCCAGAACCAAAAACATGCAATGACCAATCAAATTGTTTTTTAAAAAGTGTTGCAATCAACGTAGCAATCACAGCCGTATATTCAACAATAAACGTTGTTCAAAGATGAACAGAAATGGGCACAGAAGGTTTTGCTCCGAGGAGGGAAGATGATTTTGCTTCACATCTGACCTCATTCCACAGAAGGGGAGAGAGCATGAGTGTCGCTCTGATTGGCTGTTGAGAGTTTTTTTAACAAACTTACGGCCAAGGCCATTTTTGGAAATCAATGGCTAACCATCCGAGCTCAGACTCACATATTCATTAGCGAATAGCCTCCTGGTGTCAGGCTGTGGTACTGAGGACCCTGTGTGTGAGTGGAGGAACGGTGGGTGCAGCAGGCATCCAGGCAGCCTGCCTGGGAAGGACCTCCAATGCCTGAGGAAGAGTTGACCCTGGAGTCACATGATAGAGAGAGAGAGAGAGAGAGAGAGAGAGAGAGAGAGAGAGAGAGAGAGAGAGAGAGAGAGAGAGAGAGAGAGAGAGAGAGAGAGAGAGAGAGAGAGAGAGAGAGAGAGAGAGAGAGAAGTGAAGACAGAAGGGGCAAAAACATAACCTATATATATTATAATTGCATGTAAGGTTCGGGTCAACGTCTGGGGATCCCCTAGTCAGAGCTAGTCGATGTTGCCAGGGAGAGCGAAGTTTGGAGTCCCCTGCTGAAGGTGCTACCTCCGCGACCCGATTACGGATAAGCGGGAGAAGATGGATGGATGGATGGATGGTTCGGGTGCTTTAGCGCTGTCCGGGAAAAGGGGGGTGGAGGAGGGGGGGGTGTTGAGTCAACCTCTATCCATCTCTTCATAGTGCACTGCACAATTCTGATGTGGGTTTACATCACTGAAGAACGTGTGATACTGAAGGTACTGAAGAGAACAATCAATGTGGTGACACAGCGTAAAAATTGGCCCGTTCAAATTAGCATTGCCTTGTTTTGCATACTTTGCTGAACTTTCTGGACTCATTTCAGTTACTGCACTGTTCTGCATTGTATTCATGATGCTGCTGCACTACTGGCGCTTTAAAATGCTTGAAATGCTTTTTGCAGAATTTCACACATGTACAGATCATCCATCAGTCACTTTATTGTTATTTTCATTCTCATTTTTTTGTGTATAGTATATTTATAGTATTGTTTTTTCGAAATTCATACTGCGGGAGGGAATGGGGAGTAAGCGTTACATTGTACTTAAATATCTTGAATCCTTGCTTTGTCTGAGGTACATCCCCACATACCACAGACATTCCATAAAAATAATTTTAATTATGTCTTCTGTCACCACATTATCTCGATCATTTCCATCAGTGTCACGTTAAAGAGAGTCAAAAAATGTGCCAAATAACTGAGGATGACCAACAACAAAAAACTGAGTGGGAACGATTGTGTTAACACACGGTCTCAGTGTGTCTGTTGCATAACCGTTGAAATAAAGAATGAATTAATGAATATGTGATTTCCGTGTGGCCCATCCCCAGATGGGATTATTGAGGCCTCTTATCCAGATGTGGGGCTCTGAACCCATGAGGGATCTGGGGTGTATCACGTTGATACTCATCTACTGGATGGGAAATGACCCATTAGCTTTATGACTTCATTGAGGCCATATGAGAACATATGACAAAGCAATGACGATGACTTCAACCTCCCAAACGCACATACACACACCGACAGTCACGCACACACAGACACACACACACACACACACACACAAGACATTTGAGATGCGATGGAGAGATGCAATGGGAGCAATTATGTATGCACTGTTGTGTTCATAAATGACAGCAAAGTAAACATATATTATGTCCCATACAAAGCAGACGGATGAGGCGGTCTCTCTCTCTCTCTCTCTCTCTCTCCCTCCGAGTGAAGTCCATTTCCAGAGATGACTTTGAAGGCTACCCTGTCAGAGAACTGAGGAGAGAGCCTGCAGATAGCATGGTAATAGACAGCATTCTGCAACATGAAAGATTCAAGATTCAAGAGACTTTATTTATCCCGAGGGAAATTAAGGTTAACAGGTGAAACAGGGGGAGTAAATGCACACAAAATATACTGATACATAAAAACTAAATAACAACAAAAAATGGAAAGGAAAGGAGTTCTGCATAAGAAAGGTGCAAATTATGTCAGACTGTTCTTTCATCCTGTTTACCCTCTCCTCCTCTTTTCTTCTTCTTCTTCTTCTTCTTCTTCTTCTTCTTTCCTGGTGCATGCTGGGATTTTCGGAGGGTGAAAGAGAGAGAGGAGCGAGACGTTTTCTCGTTATATTTACCGTTTATTTTTGTGTAATGGGTTTAATTTAATATAGTTTATAGGTGGTAGTTTGTTTTGCGTGACTTTTCGTGCTTTTGGGTGGTGTGTGGGGTGTTGTGTGGGCTTCTCCTGCCGGCGTCTCGCCGGCCGGCGTCTGACGGCGCCATGGTAAATGGAGACTTTGCCAAGCTCACGCGGAAGCATGGCATTAAGATCTCCGCCGGCTTCGCGTGCACTGTGGAGGAGATCGGGCTGGCCGTGGGGGAGAAGGTCGGACACGGAAGTATTAAGTCCTTGGCGCGGATGAACAGCGCGGTGGTGATCTTTCTGGATCAGGTGGAGAAGGTGAACTGCGTCATCGAGACGGGCATCACGGTGAGAGAGATGTTTGTACAGGTGCAGCCGCTGATGCTGCCCGCAACTAAAGTTATACTTTCAAATGTCCCCCCCTTCATAACTGATGAGTTCCTCAGTAGAGAACTGTCCAGGCATGGGAAACTTGTTTCCCCAATGAAAAAGATGCTGTCTGGATGTAAGTCTCAGTTGCTGAAACACGTAGTGTCTCACCGTAGACAGGTGTATATGATTCTGAACAATCGGAATGCGGAGCTTAACCTCCGTTTTTACGTTAAGGTGGATGATTATGACTACGTGATTTTTGCAACATCATCGGTTATGAAGTGTTTTGGTTGCGGGGAAGAGGGGCACACCGTGAGTGCCTGTCCGAAGCGCGGGGACCCGGCTCCGCCTGGTCCGGATGACGCGCCGCCGGCGGGGCCGTCCAACGCGCCGCCGGCTGGGCCGTCCAACGCGGCGCCGGCTGGGCCGTCTAATGAGCCAGCGGCGGGGTCGTCCGCCGCTGCGCCAGGCCCACCCGCGGCTGTTGCGCCGAAACCGCCCGTGGCTGCGCCGGGGCGGACTGCCGCGCCAGCGGCTGATGCGCCGGTTGCAATGGAGCAGCAGGTGGCTGCTGCTGAGGGAGGGGTGTCTCCCACGGTGGCGGCCGCTAACGCGGCCGCTGCGGTGGGGGGGGGCCCCCCTCCGGAGGCGGCCGCTGCTGCTGACGGCAGCGCTGCTCCTGAGCAGTCGGCGGTGGCGCGCGGTGTGACGTCTCGGACGCGGAGCGGGCGCGGACGAGGGCGAGGTATACAGCGCGTTTCTGGTGATGTGTCCGGCTTGGGGGACTGTGGTGTTGCACAGGGTGAGGGTGTAGGTGGTTACGTTCAGGAGGATGAGGTGGTGGTTTTGTGTGAAGCAGAAGAAAATGGGGATGGGGGAAAAAAAGATAAAAAAACAAAAAAAAAGGGTGAAAAAACCCCTGAGATAAGCAATGAACCACAAGGTGATTTGGCAAAAGAAAGTGTAGAGACAGGTGAAGTCAATAAAACACAGGAGGAAGATATGGAGAGTGAAACATATATGGGAAAAACAGGAGAGGAGCAGAAAACATGGGGGGAGCAGGTGGAGGTTGCTGAGATGGAGGAAGAGGAGGTGGCAACAGAAATGCTAAATAAAAAAAAGACTGCTACTAAACGCAGGAATAATAAAAGAAATGCATCAACCGTTGCAAAGAGCAGTAAAGTGGAGAGTGAGGGAAAGGAAGGAAGAGAGCAAGGACAGGCGGAGGAGAGCTGGGATGATTGTATGTCTGACAGCAGCGATGTGTCAGGTGTTTTGAGCAGTAGCCAACAAAAAAAAATGTACACGGCTGAGATGATAAAAAATTACCTGGTGCAGACAAAAAACCAACATAACGTGATAATAGAGGAATATTTCCCAGATTTGTCCATTTTTTGTGCCTCAGCAAGGTTCCATATGAACCGAAGGGAGCAGTCTGTCTTGGATGAGTTGGAAGTATATAGACTCAAAAGAATGGTGACTAAAATAAGGAAGCAAATGGGTAGCGGTGAGTTCAAAAAACTCAATGTGTGTGTTTAATTTATTTGTTTTTATTTTTGCTTTTAATATCTCACTCGCAATGGATACTTTTAGAGTGGGAAGTTTGAATGTAAACGGAGCCAGAGAGGAAAGAAAGAGGGCTCTAATATTTCAAACTGCAAAAATAAAACATGTCGATGTCCTCTTTTTACAAGAGACTCACAGTGATGTTTTTAATGAGACGGACTGGAAGAAGGAGTGGGAGGGGGAAGTCTTTTTAAGCCACAACACCTCTCTCAGTGGGGGGGTGGGCTTCCTCCTCTCCAAGTCTTTTAAGCCTGTCTCACTGGAGGTCGAGCATTGTATCAATGGGAGGTTGCTTTTAATAAAAGCACGGTTTGACCTTTTTACAGTTGTTTTTATAAATGTGTATGCTCCAACAAACGGTACAGAGAGGAAGCTGTTTTTACTCAAAGTGAATGATGTTTTAAACGGTTGTGCCACGGAGGATTTTTTATTCTTGGGCGGGGATTTTAATTGTACAGAAAATGCATCTTTAGATCGCAACCATGCAGAGCCGCATCCAGCATCCCAGCATGCTCTGAGGCAGCTGGTCCACTCCCACGGCCTGGTGGATGTATGGAGAAGGATGCACGCAGACAACAGGCAGTACACCTGGTCCCACATCAGGGAGAATAGAATATCATCAGCTAGGTTGGATCGTTTTTATTGTTTTAAGCATCATTTTAACACTTTTAAATTGTGCAGTATATCACCTGCTGGTTTTACGGATCATTCTTTGCTTTTATGTGATGTTTTTATTAGAAATGTTTTACCCAGAAGTGCATATTGGCATTTTAACTCGGTTTTAACATTTGATAAACATTTTAAAGAGGCCCTATTTTATTTCTGGAGTGTTTTTAGGCAGAGGAAGGGAGAGTTTAGCAGTCTTAGGCAGTGGTGGGACCACGGTAAGACCGAGATAAGATTACTCTGCCAACAGCACACCCTCAATGTCACACAAGACATCATTAGATCTATGAAAGACCTGGAGAGTGATATAGTGGAACTTGAAACAATAAGTGAGACCACAGGAGATCGAGGATATATTGAAATCCTCAAAGAGAAAAAGATGGCTTTAGCCAACCTGCTGGATGTAAAAGTTCAGGGTGCACTAGTGAGGTCCCGGTTTTTAAACACAAATGAGATGGATGCTCCCACTAGCTTCTTCTTCGGCCTGGAAAAAAAGAATGGGCAGAGGCGAGTGATCCACTCGCTGCTGTCAGGCACGGGGCAGGAAATAACAGAGCCAAGCCAGATCAGGAGGCGAGCTGTGAGTTTTTATTCCACCCTCTATACAAGCGAGTATGAGGAGGGGGAAACTCTGTCCGAGGGGTTCTGCAATGGGCTACCTCAGGTCTCCGAGGAGGCCAACTCACAGCTCGAGGGGCCGTTAACGATCCAGGAGTTACAGACTGCCCTGCAAGGCATGCAGGGACGGCGGGCTCCTGGTATCGATGGCCTCTCCGTGGAGTTTTACAAAGCCTACTGGGACGTCTTGTCACATGATCTTTTAGACGTTTTTAATGAGAGTCTGGCCTCTGGCTCTATGCCAGTGTCCTGCAGGAGAGCGGTGATCACACTGCTCCCAAAAAAAGGAAACCTGCAGGACATCAAGAACTGGCGTCCTGTGTCTCTGCTGTGTGTGGATTACAAAATTCTGTCCAAGGCTTTGGCCACCAGGCTGGGGAAGGCTGTGGAGCAGGTCATCCACCGGGACCAGACCTACTGTGTGCCCGGCAGGTCCATGGTGGACAATGTCCACCTAATTCGAGATGTTTTGGAGGTCTCCAGCTCATTGGGCATTAATACTGGTCTGATTTCTCTAGATCAGGAAAAGGCTTTTGACCGCGTTGAGCACAGCTTCCTCTGGAAAGTAATGGAGAAGTTTGGGTTCAGCGCTGGTTTCATAGCCAAGATCAAGGTGTTGTACAATAAGATTGAGAGTGTGCTGAAGTTCAACGGTGGGTTGTGTGCTCCTTTTAGAGTGTGTAGAGGGGTCCGGCAGGGGTGTGCTCTGTCTGGCATGCTCTATGCACTCTCCCTAGAACCCCTCCTCAGCAAAATACGCTCGAAACTGCAAGGGCTGTTTTTACCTGGTCTTAATGGAAACATGGTTTTATCAGTGTATGCAGATGATGTCGTTGTTTTCGTTAGGGACCAGAAGGATACAGACATTTTAGTTGACATCGTGAGGGATTTTAGTTCAGCATCGGCAGCGAGGGTGAATTGGAAGAAAAGTGAGGCCCTCGCTGTCGGTGAGTGGAGTGGCGGTCTCCCAGTTCTTCCCCAGAACATGGTCTGGAAAAAAGATGGTTTTAAGTACCTGGGTGTGTTCTTGGGGAAGGAAATTGTAGTCCTGAAGAACTGGGAGGACGTCATAGAAAAGATAGAGGGAAAGCTTTCCAAGTGGAAATGGCTGCTCCCTCAGATGTCTTTTAAAGGTAGAGTGTTGGTTTTAAATAACCTTGTGGCATCCCAACTGTGGCACCGTCTTACCTGTGTGGACCCCCCCTCAGGGTTACTAGCCCAAATACAAAAAAAATTGGTGGATTTTTTTTGGGAGGGTCTACACTGGGTGCCACAGGGGGTGCTGTTTTTATCTAGAGAGGAGGGGGGACAGGGCCTTATCCACCTGGCCAGCCGAATGGCCACTTTTAGGATGCAGTTTTTACAGAAATATCTGACCGGCCCGGCTGATTTGGTGTGGAGAGAGGTGAGCAGCTGCATTCTCAGATGCGTGAGTAACCTGGGGCTGGATGCTGCTCTGTTTTTAACAGATTTAAACATCTTAAAGTTAAGTGGGCTACCTCCTTTTTATCAGAGCGTTTTTAAGTCTTGGGCCCTTTTTGACCATAAAAGGTGTCCAAAGACTGACTCTCTGTACTGGTTGTTGAGAGAGCCCCTGATCCACAATGCCAGGTTGGACGTCAGCAACAGCGAAACACCCGGCCTGACGGTGGCGCTGTGCCGTTCCAAGACCCTGTGCCTTCAGCAGCTGGTGGATGCAGTGGGGCCGGAGCTGAGCGATGCCCAGGCCCTGGGCTCTCTGCTGGGTCTGCACTCGGTCCGGGTGGCCCAGAGGATTCTTCAGCTCTGGAGCCAGATCCTCTGCCCTGAGGAAAAAAGACTGCTAAGGAGCTACGGACAGGGAAGAGCCAGGCCGGACCCAGCAGACCCTTTCCCGGAGATCTACCTGAGCCCAGGGCTCGGAGAACTGACCGGCCCCCTGCTCCAGGTCGCAAACTCTGTAAAAATGACAATACACAGAGCTGACAAGAGAACACTCTACATGAACATTGTAAAGACGACCAATAAAAATGTGCTGAAGGACAGGGCCTCCACTGTGTGGCACACTAGACTGGGCGCAGGAAGTGGACCAGGCCCACAGTGGAGGATTTTATACAAACCTCCCATAAAAAAACGTACTGCCGACCTTCAGTGGAGAATTTTGCACGGTGCCATTGCCTGCAATTCCTTTATCTCTAATATTAATCCTGCTGTTTTTAACAAGTGTCCATTTTGTGGTTTTAGAGAGACTGTGTTCCATGTCTTTACAGAGTGCAAGAGACTCACAGGTTTCTTCTCTCTTTTAACATGGGTCTTTAGTCTTTTTGGTATAGTTTTTACCGAGAGTGTTTTTATCATGGGAGCTCCATGTAAAAAAACAAATAAAGAAAAGTGGCAGCTCCTGAACTACCTCTCTGGTGAAGCAAAAATGGCCATTTATCTAAGTAGGAAAAACAGAGTAGAAAATAGGAAAGGGGAAGAGGCAAAAGCGATCTGGCTGTGCAACATCAGAGCCAGACTCTGGTTGGAGCATCGTTTTTATAAACACGTTGGGGATCTGGATGCTTTTAAACAGCGGTGGTGTCATGAAGACATTGTGTGTTCTGTTGTGGATGAGGATTTGCACTTTGCACAAGTTTTTAAAACCTAGTTTTTAATGTACTATTTTGAGTGATTTGGTTTTTTTTTCTTTGTTCTGATTTTTTATTTTTATGTTTTGTGTTTTTTGCACAATGAAGCACTTTATTTGATCACAATTGATCTAGTGTAAATAAAGTGTTTTTGCAAAAGTCAAAAAGTCTTCTTCTTCTTCTTCTTCTTCTTCTTCTTCTTCTTCTTCTCTTCTTCTTCTTCTTTCTTCTTCTTCTTCTCTTCTTCTTCTTCTTCTTCTTCTTTCTTCTTCTTCTTCTCTTCTCTTCTTTCTTCTCTTCTTCTCTTCTTCTTCTTCTTTCTTCTTCTCTTTCTTCTTCTTCTTCTTCTCTTCTTCTTTCTTCTTCTTCTTCTTCTTCTTCTTCTTCTTCTTTCTCTTTCTCTTTCTTCTTCTCTTCTTCTTCTTCTTCTTTCTCTTCTTCTTTCTTCTTCTTCTTCTTTCTTCTTCTTCTTCTCTTCTTTCTTCTCTTCTTCTTCTTCTTCTCTTTCTTTCTTCTTCTTCTTTCTTCTTCTTCTCTTTCTTCTTCTTCTCTTCTTCTTCTTTCTTTTCTTCTTCTTCTTCTTCTCTCTTTTCTTCTTCTTCTTCTTCTCTTCTTTCTTCTCTTCTTCTTCTTTCTTCTTCTTCTCTTCTTCTTTCTTCTTCTTCTTCTTCTTTCTTTCTTCTTCTTTCTCTTCTTCTTTTCTTCTTTCTTCTTTCTCTTCTTCTTCTTCTTCTCTTCTCTTCTTCTTCTCTTCTTCTTCTTTCTTCTTTCTTCTTCTTTCTTCTTTTCTTCTTCTCTTCTTTCTTCTTCTTCTTTTCTTCTCTTTCTTCTTCTTCTTCTCTTCTTTCTTCTTTCTTCTTCTTTCTTCTTCTTTCTCTCTTCTTCTTCTTCTCTTCTTTCTTCTTCTTTCTTCTTCTTCTTCTTCTTCTTCTCTTTCTTCTTCTTTTCTTTCTTCTTCTCTCTTTCTCTTCTTCTTCTT
This sequence comes from Muraenolepis orangiensis, assembly GCA_027704905.1. Taxonomy (NCBI): domain Eukaryota; kingdom Metazoa; phylum Chordata; class Actinopteri; order Gadiformes; family Muraenolepididae; genus Muraenolepis; species Muraenolepis orangiensis. Next base: position 2,038 of record JANIIK010002577.1, on the reverse strand, counting down.
TTCTTCTTCTTCTTCTTCTTCTTCTTCTTCTTTCTTCTTCTTCTTTCTTCTTCTCTTCTTTCTTCTCTTTCTTCTTCTTCTTCTTCTTCTTCTTCTTCTTCTTCTTCTCTTCTTCTTTCTTCTTCTTCTTCTCTTCTTCTTTTCTCTTCTTCTTTCTTCTTCTTTCTTCTTCTTCTTCTTTCTTCTTCTCTTTCTTTTCTTCTTCTTTCTTCTCTTCTTCTTCTTCTTCTTTCTTCTTCTTCTTCTTCTTCTTCTCTATCTTTCTCTTCTTCGTCTTCTTCTTCTTTCTCTTCTTCTTCTCTTCTTCTTCTTCTTCTTCTTCTTCTTTCTTCTTTCTTCTTCTTCTCTTCTTCTCTTCTTCTCTTCTTCTTCTTCTCTTCTTCTTCTTCTTCTCTTTCTTCTCTCTTCTTCTTCTTCTTCTTTCTTCTTCTTCTTTCTCTTCTTCTTCTCTTCTTCTTCTTCTTCTTCTTCTTTCTTCTTCTTTCTTCTTTCTTCTCTTCTCTTCTTCTTCTTTCTTCTTCTTCTTTCTTCTTCTCTCTTCTCTTTCTCTTCTCTCTTCTTCTTCTTCTTCTCTCTTCTTTCTTCTCTTCTCTTTCTTCTTCTTCTTCTTCTTCTTTCTTTCTTCTTCTTTCTCTTCTTTCTTTCTCTCTCTTCTCTTCTTCTTCTTCTTCTTTCTTCTTTCTTTTCTTCTTCTTCTTCTTCTTCTTCCTCTCTTTCTTCTTCTTCTTCTTCTTTTCTTTCTTCTTCTTTCTTTTCTTCTTTCTTTCTTTTCTCTTCTCTTCTTTCTTTCTTCTTCTCTTCTTCTCTTCTTCTTTTCTTCTTCTTTCTTCTCTTCTTCTTCTTTCTTCTTCTCTCTTCTTCTCTCTTCTCTTCTTTCTTCTTCTCTCTTCTTCTTCTTCTTTCTTCTCTTCTTCTTCTTTTCTTCTTCCTTCCTTATTCTTCTTTTCTTCTTTCTTTTCCTGGTTGCAATGCTGGGCATTTTCGGAGGGTGAAAGAGAGGAGAGGAGCGAGACGTTCTCGTTTCTCACAGTTATAATTTTCCATTTTATTTTTTTTGTGTAACGGGTTTAATTTATTAATATAGTTTTTAACAACAAAGCACAGGTGGTGAGTTTTGTTTTGGCGGTTACTACACAGCACGACAGACTCACGTACCCCAGCTGCTCACGCCCGCCCTCGCAACGTTTACCCTTTTCGTGCTTTGGGTGGGTTTGTGGTTTGTTGTGTTTGGGCTTGTCTCCTGCCGGTATGTCTTCGCCGAACAACCCCGCGTCTGACGCCAGGCCGCTACAAATGAACATTGTAAATACCCCAATTAAGACTGTTCTGAATGACAGGGCCTCCACTGTGTGGCGCAACCCAGACTGGTTCAGGAAGTGGACCGAGGCCCCCCGCAGGCACAGTGTAAGGATTTTTATAAGTACAAACCTCCCATAAAAAAACGTACTGCCGGAGGACCCTCCGTGGAGAATTTTACAATTACACCACGGTGTCCATTGCCTGCAATTCCTTATCCTCCACTATTTAATCCTGCTGTTTTTAGTGTCCATTTGTGGTTTTAGAGAGACTGTGTTCCACCATGTCTTTACATAGTGCAAGAGACTCACAGGTTTCCTTTTTCTTCTCTTCTTTTAACATGGGTCTTTATAGTCTTTTTGGTAATAGTTTTTACCGAGAGTTTTTAATCATGGGAGCCTCCAATACAAATAAACACAAATAAATAAAAGTGGCAGCTCCTGAACTAACCTCCTCTGGTGAAGCAAAAATGGCCATTTATTTAAGTAGGAAAAACAGAGTAGAAACTAGGAAAGGGGAAGAGGCAAAACCGACTGGCTGTGCAACATCAGAGCCAACTTCTGTTGGAGCATCGTTTTTTATAAAACACGTTGGGGGGGATCTTGGATTCTTTTAACAGCGGTGGTGTTACAAGACATTGTGTGTTTCTGTTTGTGGATGAAGATTTGCACTTTGCACAAAGTTTTTCAGACCTGTTTAATGTACTATTTTTGAGGATTTTTTTTTCTGTTTTTTTTTTTTT
>JANIIK010002576.1:0-39481 GCA_027704905.1 Muraenolepis orangiensis | reverse complement strand
AGAGTAGGCTACTATTGGCCATGTAAGTGTTTGCTACTGTTGACTAAGTTAGCATTAGCTACACTTGGCTAAGTTAGTGTTGGCTACACTTGGCTAAGTTAGCGTTGGCTACCCTTGGCTAAGTTATTGTTGGCTACACTTGGCTATGTTAGTGTTGGCTACACTTGGCTAAGTTAGTGTTGGCTACACTTGGCAATGTTAGCATTGGCTACCCTTGGCTAAGTTATCGTTGGCTACACTTGGATATGTTAGGGTTGGCTACACTTGGCAACGTTAGCATTGGCTACCCTTGGCTATTTTAGCGTTGGCTACACTTGGCTAAGTTAGTGTTGGCTAACTTGGCTAAGTTAGCGTTGGCTACACTTGGCTATGTTAGAGTAGGCTACAATTGGCTATGTTAGTGTTGTCTACTATTGGCCATGTAAGTGTTTGCTACTCTTGCCTAAGTTAGCATTGGCTACACTTGAATAAGTTAGCGTTGCTACTCTTGGCTAAGTTAGCATTTGCTACTCTTGGCTAAGCTAGCGTTTGCTACTCTAGGCAAAGTTAGTGTTGGCTACACTTGGCTAAGTTATCGTTGGCTACACTTGGCTAAGTTAGTGTTGGCTACACTTGGCTAAGTTAGCGTTGGCTACACTTGGCTATGTTAGAGTCGGCTACACTTGGCTATGTTAGTGTTGTCTTCTATTGGCCATGTAAGTGTTTGCTACTCTTGACAAAGTTTGCATTGGTTACTCTTGGCTAAGTTAGCATTTGCTACTCTTGGCTAAGCTAGCGTTGGCTACACTTGGCAATGTTAGCATTGGCTACCCTTGGCTAAGTTAGCGTTGGCTATACTTGGCTATGTTAGAGTAGGCTACACTTGGCTATGTTAGTGTTGTCTTCTATTGGCCATGTAAGTGTTTGCTACTCTTGACTAAGTTAGCATTGGCTACACTTGGCTAAGTTAGCATTGCTACTCTTGGCTAAGTTAGCATTTGCTACTCTTGGCTAAGCTAGCGTTGGCTACACTTGGCAATGTTAGCATTGGCTACCCTTGGCTAAGTTAGCGTTGGCTACACTTGGCTATGTTAGAGTAGGCTACACTTGGCTATGTTAGTGTTGTCTTCTATTGGCCATGTAAGTGTTTGCTACTCTAGACTAAGTTAGCGTTGGCTACACTTGGCTAAGTTAGCGTTGGCTACATTGGCTATGTTAGAGTAAGCTACAATTGGCTATGTTAGTGTTGTCTACTATTGGCCATGTAAGTGTTTGCTACTCTTGACTAAGTTAGCATTGGCTACACTTGAATAAGTTAGCGTTGCTACTCTTGGCTAAGTTAGCATTTGCTACTCTTGGCTAAGCTAGCGTTTGCTACTCTAGGCAAAGTTAGTGTTGGCTACACTTGGCTAAGTTATCGTTGGCTACACTTGGCTATGTTAGGGTTGGCTACATATGGCAACGTTAGCATTGGCTACCCTTGGCTAAGTTAGTGTTGGCTACACTTGGCTAAGTTAGTGTTGGCTACACTTGGCTAAGTTAGAGTTGGCTACACTTGGCTAAGTTAGAGGAGGCTACTATTGGCCATGTAAGTGTTTGCTACTCTTGACTAAGTTAGCATTGGATACACTTGGCTAAGTTAGCGTTGCTACTCTTGGCTAAGTTAGCATTTGCTAATCTTTGCTAAGCTAGCATTGGCTACCCTTGGCTAAGTTAGCATTGGCTACACTTGGCTAAGTTAGCGTTGGCTACACTTGGCTAAGTTAGCGTTGGCTACACTTGGCTATGTTAGAGTAGGCTACACTTGGCTATGTTAGTGTTGTCTTCTATTGGCCATGTAAGTGTTTGCTACTCTTGACTAAGTTAGCATTGGCTACACTTGGCTAAGTTAGCGTTGCTACTCTTGGCTAAGTTAGCATTTGCTACTCTTGGCTAAGCTAGCGTTGGCTACACTTGGCAATGTTAGCATTGGCTACCCTTGGCTAAGTTAGCGTTGGCTACACATGGCTATGTTAGAGTAGGCTACACTTGGCTATGTTAGTGTTGTCTTCTATTGGCCATGTAAGTGTTTGCTACTCTAGACTAAGTTAGCGTTGGCTACACTTGGCTAAGTTAGCGTTGCTACTCTTGGCTAAGTTAGCATTTGCTACTCTTGGCTAAGCTAGCGTTGGCTACACTTGGCAATGTTAGCATTGGCTACCCTTGGCTAAGTTAGCGTTGGCTACACTTGGCTATGTTAGAGTAGGCTACCCTTGACTAAGTTAGCATTGGCTACACTTGGCTAAGTTAGTGTTGGCTACACTTGGCTAAGTTAGCGTTGGCTACCCTTGGCTAAGTTATCGTTGGCTACACATGGCTATGTTAGTGTTGGCTACACTTGGCTAAGTTAGTGTTGGCTACACTTGGCAATGTTAGTATTGGCTACCCTTGGCTAAGTTATCGTTGGCTACACTTGGCTAAGTTAGGGTTGGCTACACTTGGCTAAGTTAGAGTTGGCTACACTTGGCTAAGTTAGAGGAGGCTACTATTGGCCATGTAAGTGTTTGCTACTCTTGCCTAAGTTAGCATTGGATACACTTGGCTAAGTTAGCGTTGCTACTCTTGGCTAAGTTATTATTTGCTACTCTTGGCTAAGCTCGCGTTTGCTACTCGTGGCAGAGTTAGCGTTGGCTAAACTTGGCAATGTTAGCATTGGCTACCCTTGGCTAAGTTAGCGTTGGTTAAACTTGGCTAAGTTAGTGTTGGCTACACTTGGCTAAGTTAGCGTTGGCTACACTTGGCAATGTTAGAGTAGGCTACACTTGGCTATGTTAGTGTTGTCTTCTATTGGCCATGTAAGTGTTTGCTACTCTTGACAAAGTTTGCATTGGCTACTCTTGGCTAAGTTAGCATTTAATACTCTTGGCTAAGCTAGCGTTGGCTACACTTGGCAATGTTAGCATTGGCTAGCGTTGGCTACACTTGGCTATGTTAGTGTTGTCTTCTATTGGCCATGTAAGTGTTTGCTACTCTTGACTAAGTTAGCATTGGCTACACTTGGCTAAGTTAGCGTTGCTACTCTTGGCTAAGTTAGCATTTGCTACTCTTGGCTATGCTAGCGTTTGCTACTCTAGGCAAAGTTAGTGTTGGCTACACTTGGCTAAGTTAGTGTTGGCTACACTTGGCTAAGTTAGTGTTGGCTACACTTGGCAATGTTAGCATTGGCTACCCTTTTCTAAGTTATCGTTGAATACACTTGGCTAAGTTAGTGTTGGCTAAACTTGGCTAAGTTAGCGTTGGCTACACTTGGCCATGTTAGAGTAGGCTACACTTGGCTATGTTAGTGTTGTCTACTATTGGCCATGTAAGTGTTTGCTACTCTTGGCTAAGTTAGCATTGGATACACTTGGCTAAGTTAGCGTTGCTACTCTTGGCTAAGTTAGCATTTGCTACTCTTGGCTAAGCTAGCGTTGGCTACACTTGGCAATGTTAGCATTGGCTACCCTTGGCTAAGTTAGCGTTGGCTACACTTGGCTATGTTAGTGTTGTCTTCTGTTGGCCATGTAAGTGTTTGCTACTATTGACTAAGTTAGCATTGGCTACACTTAGCTAAGTTAGCGTTGCTACTCTTGGCTAAGTTAGCATTGGCTACTCTTGGCTAAGCTAGCGTTTGCTACTCTAGGCAAAGTTAGTGTTGGCTACACTTGGCTAAGATAGTGTTGGCTACACTTGGCAATGTTAGCATTGGCCACCCTTTTCTAAGTTATCGTTGAATACACTTGGCAACGTTAGCATTGGCTACCCTTGGCTAGGTTAGCGTTGGCTACACTTGGCTAAGTTAGTGTTGGCTAACTTGGCTAAGTTAGAGTTGGCTACACTTGGCTATGTTAGAGTAGGCTACACTTGACTACGTTAGTGTTGTCTACTATTGGCCATGTAAGTGTTTGCTACTCTTGACTAAGTTAGCATTGGCTACACTTGAATAAGTTAGCGTTGCTACTCTTGGCTAAGCTAGCGTTTGCTACTCTAGGCAAAGTTAGTGTTGGCTACACTTGGCTAAGTTATCGTTGGCTACACTTGGCTATGTTAGGGTTGGCTACACTTGGCAACGTTACATTGGCTACCCTTTGCTAAGTTAGCGTTGGCTACACTTGGCTAAGTTAGTGTTGGCTACACTTGGCTAAGTTAGTGTTGGCTGCACTTGGCAATGTTAGCATTGGCTACCCTTGGCTAAGTTATCGTTGGCTACACTTGGCTATGTTAGGGTTGGCTACACTTGGCAATGTTAGCATTGGCTACCCTTGGCTAGGTTAGCGTTGGCTACACTTGGCTAAGTTAGAGTTGGCTACACTTGGCTATGTTAGAGTAGGCTACACTTGGCTATGTTAGTGTTGGCTACACTTGGCTAAGTTAGTGTTGGCTACACTTGGCAATGTTAGCATTGGCTACCCTTGGCTAAGTTATCGTTGGCTACACTTGGCTATGTTAGGGTTGGCTACACTTGGCAACGTTAGCTTGGCTACCCTTGGCTAGGTCAGCGTTGGCTACACTTGGCTAAGTTAGTGTTGGCTAACTTGGCTAAGTTAGAGTTGGCTACACTTGGCTAAGTTAGAGGAGGCTACTATTGGCCATGTAAGTGTTTGCTACTCTTGCCTAAGTTAGCATTGGATACACTTGGCTAAGTTAGCGTTGCTATTCTTGGCTAAGTTAGCATTTGCTACTCTTGGCTAAGCTCGCGTTTGCTACTCGTGGCAAAGTTAGCGTTGGCTAAACTTGGCAATGTTAGTGTTGTCTTCTGTTGGCCATGTAAGTGTTTGCTACTATTGACTAAGTTAGCATTGGCTAAACTTAGCTAAGTTAGCGTTGCTACTCTTGGCTAAGTTAGCATTTGCTACTCTTGGCTAAGCTAGCGTTTGCTACTCTAGGCAAAGTTAGTGTTGGCTACACTTGGCTAAGTTAGTGTTGGCTACACTTGGCAAAGTTAGCATTGGCTACCCTTTTCTAAGTTATCTTTGAATACACTTGGCTATGTTAGTGTTGGCTACACTTGGCTAAGTTAGTGTTGGCTACACTTGGCTAAGTTATCGTTGGCTACACTTGGCTAGGTTAGGGTTGGCTACACTTGGCAACGTTAGTGTTGGCTAACTTGGCTAAGTTAGAGTTGGCTACACTTGGCTATGTTAGAGTAGGCTACACTTGACTACGTTAGTGTTGTCTACTATTGGCCATGTAAGTGTTTGCTACTCTTGACTAAGTTAGCATTGGCTACACTTGAATAAGTTAGCGTTGCTACTCTTGGCTAAGCTAGCGTTTGCTACTCTAGGCAAAGTTAGTGTTGGCTACACTTGGCTAAGTTATCGTTGGCTACACTTGGCTATGTTAGGGTTGGCTACACTTGGCAACGTTACATTGGCTACCCTTTGCTAAGTTAGCGTTGGCTACACATGGCTAAGTTAGTGTTGGCTACACTTGGCTAAGTTAGTGTTGGCTACACTTGGCAATGTTAGCATTGGCTACCCTTTTCTAAGTTATCGTTGGCTACACTTGGCTATGTTAGAGTAGGCTACACTTGGCTATGTTAGTGTTGGCTACTATTGGCCATGTAAGTGTTTGCTACTCTTGACTAAGTTAGCATTGGATACACTTGGCTAAGTTAGCGTTGCTACACTTGGCTAAGTTAGCATTTGCTACTCTTGGATAAGTTAGCGTTGGCTACCCTTGGCTAAATTAGTGTTGGCTACACTTGGCTAAGTTAGTGTTGGCTAAACTTGGCAATGTTAGCATTGACTACACTTGGCTAAGTTAGCCCTTGCTACACTTGACTAAGTTAGCCCTTGCTATACTTGGCTAAGTTAGCGTTTGCTACACTTGGCAACGTTAGCATTGGCTACCCTTGGCTAAGTTAGCGTTGGCTACACTTGGCTATGTTAGAGTAGGCTACACTTGACTACGTTAGTGTTGTCTACTATTGGCCATGTAAGTGTTTGCTACTCTTGACTAAGTTAGCATTGGATACACTTGACTAAGTTAGCGTTGCTACTCTTGGCTAAGTTAGCATTTGCTAATCTTGGCTAAGCTAGCGTTGGCTACACTTGGCAATGTTAGCATTGGCTACCCTTGGCTAAGTTAGCGTTGGCTACACTTGGCTAAGTTAGTATTGGCTAAACATGGCTAAGTTAGCGTTGGCTACACTTGGCTATGTTAGAGTAGGCTACTATTGGCCATGTAAGTGTTTGCTACTGTTGACTAAGTTAGCATTAGCTACACTTGGCTAAGTTAGTGTTGGCTACACTTGGCTAAGTTAGCGTTGGCTACCCTTGGCTAAGTTATTGTTGGCTACACTTGGCTATGTTAGTGTTGGCTACACTTGGCTAAGTTAGTGTTGGCTACACTTGGGAATGTTAGCATTGGCTACCCTTGGCTAAGTTATCGTTGGCTACACTTGGCTATGTTAGGGTTGGCTACACATGGCAACGTTAGCATTGGCTACCCTTGGCTAGGTTAGCGTTGGCTACACTTGGCTAAGTTAGTGTTGGCTAACTTGGCTAAGTTAGCGTTGGCTACACTTGGCTATGTTAGAGTAGGCTACAATTGGCTATGTTAGTGTTGTCTACTATTGGCCATGTAAGTGTTTGCTACTCTTGACTAAGTTAGCATTGGCTACACTTGAATAAGTTAGCGTTGCTACTCTTGGCTAAGTTAGCATTTGCTACTCTTGGCTAAGCTAGCGTTTGCTACTCTAGGCAAAGTTAGTGTTGGCTACACTTGGCTAAGTTATCGTTGGCTACACTTGGCTATGTTAGGGTTGGCTACACTTGGCAACGTTAGCATTGGCTACCCTTGGCTAAGTTAGCGTTGGCTACATTTGGCTAAGTTAGTGTTGGCTACACTTGGCTAAGTTAGAGTTGGCTACACTTGGCTAAGTTAGAGGAGGCTACTATTGGCCATGTAAGTGTTTGCTACTCTTGACTAAGTTAGCATTGGATACACTTGGCTAAGTTAGCGTTGCTACTCTTGGCTAAGTTAGCATTTGCTAATCTTTGCTAATCTAGCATTGGCTACCCTTGGCTAAGTTAGCGTTGGCTACACTTGGCTATGTTAGAGTAGGCTACAATTGGCTATGTTAATGTTGTCTTCTATTGGCTAAGTTAGTGTTGGCTACACTTGGCTAAGTTAGCGTTGGCTACACTTGGCTATATTAGAGTAGGCTACAATTGGCTATGTTAGTGATGTCTACTATTGGCCATGTAAGTGTTTGCTACTCTTGACTAAGTTAGCATTGGCTACACTTGGCTTAGTTAGCGTTGCTACTCTAGGCTAAGCTAACATTTGCTACTCTTGGCTAAGCTAGCGTTTGCTACTCTAGGCAAAGTTAGTGTTGGCTACACTTGGCTAAGTTATCGTTGGCTACACTTGGCAACGTTACATTGGCTACCCTTGGCTAAGTTAGTGTTGGCTACCCTTGGCTAAGTTAGTGTTAGCTACACTTGGCTAAGTTAGTGTTGGCTAAACTTGGCAATGTTAGCATTGACTACACTTGGCTAAGTTAGCCCTTGCTACACTTGACTAAGTTAGCCCTTGCTACACTTGACTAAGTTAGTGTTTGCTACACTTGGCAACGTTAGCATTGGCTACCCTTGGCTAAGTTAGCGTTGGCTACACTTCGCTAAGTTAGTGTTGGCTACACTTGGCTAAGTTAGTGTCGGATACACTTGGCTAAGTTAGAGTTGGCTACACTTGGCTATGTTAGAGGAGGCTACTATTGGCCATGTAAGTGTTTGCTACTCTCGACTAAGTTAGCATTGGATACACTTGGCTAAGTTAGCGTTGCTACTCTTGGCTAAGTTAGCATTTGCTACTCTTGGCTGAGCTAGCGTTGGCTACACTTGGTAATGTTAGCATTGGCTACCCTTGGCTAAGTTAGCATTGGCTACACTTGGCTATATTAGAGTAGGCTACAATTGGCTATGTTAGTGTTGTCTACTATTGGCCATGTAAGTGTTTGCTACTCTTGACTAAGTTAGCATTGGCTACACTTGAATAAGTTAGCGTTGCTACTCTTGGCTAAGTTAGCATTTGCTACTCTTGGCTAAGCTAGCGTTTGCTACTCTAGGCAAAGTTAGTGTTGGCTACACTTGGCTAAGTTATCGTTGGCTACACTTGGCTATGTTAGGGTTGGCTACACTTGGCAACGTTAGCATTGGCTACCCTTGGCTAAGTTAGCGTTGGCTACACTTGGCTAAGTTAGTGTTGGCTACACTTGGCTAAGTTAGAGTTGGCTACACTTGGCTAAGTTAGAGGAGGCTACTATTGGCCATGTAAGTGTTTGCTACTATTGACTAAGTTAGCATTGGATACACTTGGCTAAGTTAGCGTTGCTACTCTTGGCTAAGTTAGCATTTGCTAATCTTTGCTAATCTAGCATTGGCTACCCTTGGCTAAGTTAGCGTTGGCTACACTTGGCTATGTTAGAGTAGGCTACACTTGGCTATGTTAATGTTGTCTTCTATTGGCTAAGTTAGTGTTGGCTACACTTGGCTAAGTTAGCGTTGGCTACACTTGGCTATATTAGAGTAGGCTACAATTGGCTATGTTAGTGATGTCTACTATTGGCCATGTAAGTGTTTGCTACTCTTGACTAAGTTAGCATTGGCTACACTTGGCTTAGTTAGCGTTGCTACTCTAGGCTAAGCTAACATTTGCTACTCTTGGCTAAGCTAGCGTTTGCTACTCTAGGCAAAGTTAGTGTTGGCTACACTTGGCTAAGTTATTGTTGGCTACACTTGGCAACGTTACATTGGCTACCCTTGGCTAAGTTAGTGTTGGCTACCCTTGGCTAAGTTAGTGTTAGCTACACTTGGCTAAGTTAGTGTTGGCTAAACTTGGCAATGTTAGCATTGACTACACTTGGCTAAGTTAGCCCTTGCTACACTTGACTAAGTTAGCCCTTGCTACACTTGACTAAGTTAGCGTTTGCTACACTTGGCAACGTTAGCATTGGCTACCCTTGGCTAAGTTAGCGTTGGCTACACTTCGCTAAGTTAGTGTTGGCTACACTTGGCTAAGTTAGTGTCGGATACACTTGGCTAAGTTAGAGTTGGCTACACTTGGCTATGTTAGAGGAGGCTACTATTGGCCATGTAAGTGTTTGCTACTCTCGACTAAGTTAGCATTGGATACACTTGGCTAAGTTAGCGTTGCTACTCTTGGCTAAGTTAGCATTTGCTACTCTTGGCTGAGCTAGCGTTGGCTACACTTGGTAATGTTAGCATTGGCTACCCTTGGCTAAGTTAGCATTGGCTACACTTGGCTATGTTAGAGTAGGCTACAATTGGCTATGTTAGTGTTGTCTACTATTGGCCATGTAAGTGTTTGATACTCTTGGCTAAGTTTGCTTGGCTACACTTGGCTAAGTTAGCATTTGCTACTCTTGGCTAAGTTAGCATTGACTACACTTGGCTAAGTTAGCATTTGCTACTCTTGACTAAGTTAGTGTTGGTTACACTTGGCTAAGTTAGCGTTGGCTACCCTTGGCTAAGTTATCGTTGGCTACACTTGGCTATGTTAGTGTTGGCTACACTTGGCTAAGTTAGTGTTGGCTACACTTGGCAATGTTAGCATTGGCTACCCTTGGCTAAGTTATCGTTGGCTACACTTGGCTATGTTAGGGTTGGCTACACTTGGCAACGTTAGCATTGGCTTCCCTTGGCTAGGTTAGCGTTGGCTACACTTGGCTAAGTTAGTGTTGGCTAACTTGGGTAAGTTAGAGTTGGCTACACTTGGCTATGTTAGAGTAGGCTACACTTGACTACGTTAGTGTTGTCTACTATTGGCCATGTAAGTGTTTGCTACTCTTGACTAAGTTAGCATTGGATACACTTGGCTAAGTTAGCGTTGCTACTCTTGGCTAAGTTAGCATTTACTAATCTTGGCTAAGCTAGCGTTGGCTACACTTGGCAATGTTAGCATTGGCTACCCTTGGCTAAGTTAGCGTTGGCTACACTTGGCTATGTTAGTGTTGGCTAAACATGGCTAAGTTAGGGTTGGCTACACTTGGCAACGTTAGCATTGGCTACCCTTGGCTATTTTAGCGTTGGCTACACTTGGCTAAGTTAGTGTTGGCTAACTTGGCTAAGTTAGCGTTGGCTACACTTGGCTATGTTAGAGTAGGCTACAATTGGCTATGTTAGTGTTGTCTACTATTGGCCATGTAAGTGTTTGCTACTCTTGCTAAGTTAGCATTGCTACACTGATAGTTAGCGTTGCTACTCTTGGCTAAGTTAGCATTTGCTACTCTTGGCTAAGCTAGCGTTTGCTACTCTAGGCAAAGTTAGTGTTGGCTACACTTGGCTAAGTTATCGTTGGCTACACTTGGCTAAGTTAGTGTTGGCTACACTTGGCTAAGTTAGCGTTGGCTACACTTGGCTATGTTAGAGTCGGCTACACTTGGCTATGTTAGTGTTGTCTTGTATTGGCCATGTAAGTGTTTGCTACTCTTGACAAAGTTTGCATTGGTTACTCTTGGCTAAGTTAGCATTTGCTACTCTTGGCTAAGCTAGCGTTGGCTACACTTGGCAATGTTAGCATTGGCTACCCTTGGCTATGTTAGCGTTGGCTATACTTGGCTATGTTAGAGTAGGCTACACTTGGCTATGTTAGTGTTGTCTTCTATTGGCCATGTAAGTGTTTGCTACTCTAGACTAAGTTAGCGTTGGCTACACTTGGCTAAGTTAGCGTTGGCTACATTGGCTATGTTAGAGTATGCTACAATTGGCTATGTTAGTGTTGTCTCCTATTGGCCATGTAAGTGTTTGCTACTCTTGACTAAGTTAGCATTGGCTACACTTGAATAAGTTAGCGTTGCTACTCTTGGCTAAGTTAGCATTTGCTACTCTTGGCTAAGCTAGCGTTTGCTACTCTAGGCAAAGTTAGTGTTGGCTACACTTGGCTAAGTTATCGTTGGCTACACTTGGCTATGTTAGGGTTGGCTACACTTGGCAACGTTAGCATTGGCTACCCTTGGCTAAGTTAGTGTTGGCTACACTTGGCTAAGTTAGTGTTGGCTACACATGGCTAAGTTAGAGTTGGCTACACTTGGCTAAGTTAGAGGAGGCTACTATTGGCCATGTAAGTGTTTGCTACTCTTGACTAAGTTAGCATTGGATACACTTGGCTAAGTTAGCGTTGCTACTCTTGGCTAAGTTAGTGTTGGCTAAACATGGCTAAGTTAGCGTTGGCTACACTTGGCTATGTTAGAGTAGGCTACTATTGGCCATGTAAGTGTTTGCTACTGTTGACTAAGTTAGCATTAGCTACACTTGGCTAAGTTAGTGTTGGCTACACTTGGCTAAGTTAGCGTTGGCTACCCTTGGCTAAGTTATTGTTGGCTACACTTGGCTATGTTAGTGTTGGCTACACTTGGCTAAGTTAGTGTTGGCTACACTTGGCAATGTTAGCATTGGCTACCCTTGGCTAAGTTATCGTTGGCTACACTTGGATATGTTAGGGTTGGCTACACTTGGCAACGTTAGCATTGGCTTCCCTTGGCTATGTTAGCGTTGGCTACACTTGGCTAAGTTAGTGTTGGCTAACTTGGCTAAGTTAGCGTTGGCTACACTTGGCTATGTTAGAGTAGGCTACAATTGGCTATGTTAGTGTTGTCTACTATTGGCCATGTCAGTGTTTGCTACTCTTGACTAAGTTAGCATTGCTACTCTTGGCTAAGTTAGCATTTGCTACTCTTGGCTAAGCTAGCGTTTGCTACTCTAGACAAAGTTAGTGTTGGCTACACTTGGCTAAGTTATCGTTGGCTACACTTGGCTATGTTAGGGTTGGCTACACTTGGCAACGTTACATTGGCTACCCTTTGCTAAGTTAGCGTTGGCTACACTTGGCTAAGTTAGTGTTGGCTACACTTGGCTAAGTTAGTGTTGGCTACACTTGGCAATGTTAGCATTGGCTACCCTTTTCTAAGTTATCGTTGGCTACACTCGGCTAAGTAAGTGTTGGCTACACTTGGCTATGTTAGGGTTGGCTACACTTGGCTATGTTAGTGTTGGCTACTATTGGCCATGTAAGTGTTTGCTACTCTTGACAAAGATAGCATTGGATACACTTGGCTAAGTTAGCGTTGCTACTCTTGGCTAAGTTAGCATTTGCTACTCTTGGATAAGTTAGCGTTGGCTACACTTGGCAATGTTAGCATTAGATACCCTTGGCTAAGTTAGCGTTGGCTACACTTGGCTAAGTTAGCGTTGACTAGATTTGGCTAAGTTAGTGTTGGCTACACATGGCTAAGTTAGCATTGACTACACTTGGCTAAGTTAGCATTTGCTACTCTTGTCTAAGTTAGCATTTGCTACTCTTGGCTAAGTTAGCATTGACTACACTTGGCTAAGTTAGCATTTGCTACTCTTGACTAAGTTAGTGTTGGCTACACTTGGCTAAGTTAGAGTTGGCTACACTTGGCTAAGTTAGAGGAGGCTACTATTGGCCTAGTAAGTGTTTGCTACTCTTGACTAAGTTAGCATTGGATACACTTGGCTAAGTTAGCGTTGCTACTCTTGGCTAAGCTAGCGTTGGCTACCCTTGGCTAAGTTAGCATTGGCTATACTTGGCTATGTTAGAGTAGGCTACACTTGGCTATGTTAGTGTTGTCTTATATTGGCCATGTAAGTGTTTGCTACTCTTGACTAAGTTAGCATTGGCTACACTTGGCTAAGTTAGCATTGGTACTCTTGGCTAAGTTAGCATTTGCTACTCTTGGCTAAGCTAGCGTTGGCTACACTTGGCAATGTTAGCATTGGCTACCCTTGGCTAAGTTAGCGTTGGCTATACTTGGCTATGTTAGAGTAGGCTACACTTGGCTATGTTAGTGTTGTCTTCTATTGGCCATGTAAGTGTTTTCTACTCTAGACTAAGTTAGCGTTGGCTACACTTGGCTAAGTTAGCGTTGGCTACATTGGCTATGTTAGAGTAGGCTACAATTGGCTATGTTAATGTTGTCTACTATTGGCCATGTAAGTGTTTGCTACTCTTGACTAAGTTAGCATTGGCTACACTTGAATAAGTTAGCGTTGCTACTCTTGGCTAAGTTAGCATTTGCTACTCTTGGCTAAGCTAGCGTTTGCTACTCTAGGCAAAGTTAGTGTTGGCTACACTTGGCTAAGTTATCGTTGGCTACACTTGGCTATGTTAGGGTTGGCTACACTTGGCAACGTTAGCATTGGCTACCCTTGGCTAAGTTAGTGTTGGCTACACTTGGCTAAGTTAGTGTTGGCTACACATGGCTAAGTTAGAGTTGGCTACAATTGGCTAAGTTAGAGGAGGCTACTATTGGCCATGTAAGTGTTTGCTACTCTTGACTAAGTTAGCATTGGATACACTTGGCTAAGTTAGCGTTGCTACTCTTGGCTAAGTTAGTATTTGCTAATCTTTGCTAAGCTAGCATTGGCTACCCTTGGCTAAGTTAGCATTGGCTACACTTGGCTAAGTTAGTGTTGGCTACACTTGGCTAAGTTAGCGTTGGCTACACTTGGCTATGTTAGAGTAGGCTACACTTGGCTATGTTAGTGTTGTCTTCTATTGGCCATGTAAGTGTTTGCTACTCTTGACTAAGTTAGCATTGGCTACACTTGGCTAAGTTAGCGTTGCTACTCTTGGCTAAGTTAGCATTTGCTACTCTTGGCTAAGCTTGCGTTGGCTACACTTGGCAATGTTAGCATTGGCTACCCTTGGCTAAGTTAGCGTTGGCTACACTTGGCTATGTTAGAGTAGGCTACACTTGGCTATGTTAGTGTTGTCTTCTATTGGCCATGTAAGTGTTTGCTACTCTAGACTAAGTTAGCGTTGGCTACACTTGGCTAAGTTAGCGTTGGCTACATTGGCTATGTTAGAGTAGGCTACAATTGGCTATGTTAGTGTTGTCTACTATTGGCCATGTAAGTGTTTGCTACTCTTGACTAAGTTAGCATTGGCTACACTTGGCTAAGTTAGTGTTGGCTACACTTGGCTAAGTTAGCGTTGGCTACCCTTGGCTAAGTTATCGTTGGCTACACTTGGCTATGTTAGTGTTGGCTACACTTGGCTAAGTTAGTGTTGGCTACACTTGGCAATGTTAGCATTGGCTACCCTTGGCTAAGTTATCGTTTGCTACACTTGGCTATGTTAGGGTTGGCTACACTTGGCAACGTTAGCTTGGCTACCCCTGGCTAGGTTAGCGTTGGCTACACTTGGCTAAGTTAGTGTTGGCTAACTTGGCTAAGTTAGAGATGGCTACACTTGGCTAAGTTAGAGGAGGCTACTATTGGCCATGTAAGTGTTTGCTACTCTTGCCTAAGTTAGCATTGGATACACTTGGCTAAGTTAGCGTTGCTACTCTTGGCTAAGTTAGCATTTGCTACTCTTGGCTAAGCTCGCATTTGCTACTCGTGGCAGAGTTAGCGTTGGCTAAACTTGGCAATGTTAGCATTGGCTACCCTTGGCTAAGTTAGCGTTGGTTACACTTGGCTAAGTTAGTGTTGGCTACACTTGGCTAAGTTAGCGTTGGCTACACTTGGCAATGTTAGAGTAGGCTACACTTGGCTATGTTATTGTTGTCTTCTATTGGCCATGTAAGTGTTTGCTACTCTTGACAAAGTTTGCATTGGCTACTCTTGGCTAAGTTAGCATTTAATACTCTTGGCTAAGCTAGCGTTGGCTACACTTGGCAATGTTAGCATTGGCTAGCGTTGGCTACACTTGGCTATGTTAGTGTTGTCTTCTATTGGCCATGTAAGTGTTTGCTACTCTTGACTAAGTTAGCATTGGCTACACTTGGCTAAGTTAGCGTTGCTACTCTTGGCTAAGTTAGCATTTGCTACTCTTGGCTAAGCTAGCGTTTGCTACTCTAGGCAAAGTTAGTGTTGGCTACACTTGGCTAAGTTATTGTTGGCTACACTTGGCTAAGTTAGTGTTGGCTACACTTGGCAATGTTAGCATTGGCTACCCTTTTCTAAGTTATCGTTGAATACACTTGGCTAAGTTAGTGTTGGCTAAACTTGGCAAAGTTAGCGTTGGCTACACTTGGCCATGTTAGAGTAGGCTACACTTGGCTATGTTAGTGTTGTCTACTATTGGCCATGTAAGTGTTTGCTACTCTTGACTAAGTTAGCATTGGATACACTTGGCTAAGTTAGCGTTGCTACTCTTGGCTAAGTTAGCATTTGCTACTCTTGGCTAAGCTAGCGTTTGCTACTCTAGGCAAAGTTAGTGATGGCTACACTTGGCTAAGTTAGTGTTGGCTACACTTGGCAATGTTAGCATTGGCTACCCTTTTCTAAGTTATCGTTGAATACACTTGGCAACGTTAGCATTGGCTACCCTTGGCTAGGTTAGCGTTGGCTACACTTGGCTAAGTTAGTGTTGGCTAACTTGGCTAAGTTAGAGTTGGCTACACTTGGCTATGTTAGAGTAGGCTACACTTGACTACGTTAGTGTTGTCTATAATTGGCCATGTAAGTGTTTGCTACTCTTGACTAAGTTAGCATTGGCTACACTTGAATAAGTTAGCGTTGCTACTGTTGGCTAAGCTAGCGTTTGCTACTCTAGGCAAAGTTAGTGTTGGCTACACTTGGCTAAGTTATCGTTGGCTACACTTGGCTATGTTAGGGTTGGCTACACTTGGCAACGTTACATTGGCTACCCTTTGCTAAGTTAGCGTTGGCTACACTTGGCTAAGTTAGTGTTGGCTACACTTGGCTAAGTTAGTGTTGGCTGCACTTGGCAATGTTAGCATTGGCTACCCTTGGCTAAGTTATCGTTGGCTACACTTGGCTATGTTAGTGTTGGCTACACTTGGCAACGTTAGCATTGGCTACCCTTGGCTAGGTTAGCGTTGGCTACACTTGGCTAAGTTAGCGTTGGCTACATTGGCTATGTTAGAGTAGGCTACAATTGGCTATGTTAGTGTTGTCTACTATTGGCCATGTAAGTGTTTGCTACTCTTGACTAAGTTAGCATTGGCTACACTTGAATAAGTTAGCGTTGCTACTCTTGGCTAAGTTAGCATTTGCTACTCTTGGCTAAGCTAGCGTTTGCTACTCTAGGCAAAGTTAGTGTTGGCTACACTTGGCTAAGTTATCGTTGGCTACACTTGGCTATGTTAGGGTTGGCTACACTTGGCAACGTTAGCATTGGCTACCCTTGGCTAAGTTAGTGTTGGCTACACTTGGCTAAGTTAGTGTTGGCTACACTTGGCTAAGTTAGAGTTGGCTACACTTGGCTAAGTTAGAGGAGGCTACTATTGGCCATGTAAGTGTTTGCTACTCTTGACTAAGCTAGCATTGGCTACCCTTGGCTAAGTTAGCATTGGCTACACTTGGCTAAGTTAGTGTTGGCTACACTTGGCTAAGTTAGCGTTGGCTACACTTGGCTATGTTAGAGTAGGCTACACTTGGCTATGTTAGTGTTGTCTTCTATTGGCCATGTAAGTGTTTGCTACTCTTGACTAAGTTAGCATTGGCTACACTTGGCTAAGTTAGCGTTGCTACTCTTGGCTAAGTTAGCATTTGCTACTCTTGGCTAAGCTAGCGTTGGCTACACTTGGCAATGTTAGCATTGGCTACCCTTGGCTAAGTTAGCGTTGGCTACACTTGGCTATGTTAGAGTAGGCTACACTTGGCTATGTTAGTGTTGTCTTCTATTGGCCATGTAAGTGTTTGCTACTCTAGACTAAGTTAGCGTTGGCTACACTTGGCTAAGTTAGCGTTGGCTACATTGGCTATGTTAGAGTAGGCTACAATTGGCTATGTTAGTGTTGTCTACTATTGGCCATGTAAGTGTTTGCTACTCTTGGCTAAGTTAGCATTGGCTACACTTGGCTAAGTTAGCGTTGGCTACCCTTGGCTAAGTTATCGTTGGCTACACTTGGCTATGTTAGTGTTGGCTACACTTGGCTAAGTTAGTGTTGGCTACACTTGGCAATGTTAGCATTGGCTACCATTGGCTAAGTTAGTGTTGGCTAACTTGGCTAAGTTAGAGTTGGCTACACTTGGCTAAGTTAGAGGAGGCTACTATTGGCCAAGTAAGTGTTTGCAACTCTTGCCTAAGTTAGCATTGGATACACTTGGCTAAGTTAGCGTTGCTACTCTTGGCTAAGTTAGCATTTGCTACTCTTGGCTAAGCTTGCGTTTGCTACTCGTGGCAGAGTTAGCGTTGGCTAAACTTGGCAATGTTAGCATTGGCTACCCTTGGCTAAGTTAGCGTTGGTTACACTTGGCTAAGTTAGTGTTGGCTACACTTGGCTAAGTTAGCGTTGGCTACACTTGGCAATGTTAGAGTAGGCTACACTTGGCTATGTTAGTGTTGTCTTCTATTGGCCATGTAAGTGTTTGCTACTCTTGACAAAGTTTGCATTGGCTACTCTTGGCTAAGTTAGCATTTAATACTCTTGGCTAAGCTAGCGTTTGCTACTCTAGGCAAAGTTAGTGTTGGCTACACTTGGCTAAGTTAGTGTTGGCTACACTTGGCTAAGTTAGTGTTGGCTACACTTGGCAATGTTAGCATTGGCTACCCTTTTCTAAGTTATCGTTGAATACACTTGGCTAAGTTAGTGTTGTCCACTATTGGCCATGTAAGTGTTTGCTACTCTTGACTAAGTTAGCATTGGATACACTTGGCTAAGTTAGCGTTGCTACTCTTGGCTAAGTTAGCATTTGCTACTCTTGGCTAAGCTAGCGTTGGCTACACTTGGCAATGTTAGCATTGGCTACCCTTGGCTAAGTTAGCGTTGGCTACACTTGGCAATGTTAGCATTGGCTACCCTTGGCTAAGTTAGTGTTGGCTAAACTTGGCTAAGTTAGCGTTGGCTACACTTGGCCATGTTAGAGTAGGCTACACTTGGCTATGTTAGTGTTGTCTACTATTGGCCATGTAAGTGTTTGCTACTCTTGACCAAGTTAGCATTGGATACACTTGGCTAAGTTAGCGTTGCTACTCTTGGCTAAGTTAGCATTTGCTACTCTTGGCTAAGCTAGCGTTGGCTACACTTGGCAATGTTAGCATTGGCTACCCTTGGCTAAGTTAGCGTTGGCTACACTTGGCTATGTTAGTGTTGTCTTCTGTTGGCCATGTAAGTGTTTGCTACTATTGACTAAGTTAGCATTGGCTACACTTAGCTAAGTTAGCGTTGCTACTCTTGGCTAAGTTAGCATTTGCTACTCTTGGCTAAGCTAGCGTTTGCTACTCTAGGCAAAGTTAGTGTTGGCTACACTTGGCTAAGTTAGTGTTGGCTACACTTGGCAATGTTAGCATTGGCTACCCTTTTCTAAGTTATCGTTGAATACATTTGGCAACGTTAGCATTGGCTACCCTTGGCTAGGTTAGCGTTGGCTACACTTGGCTAAGTTAGTGTTGGCTAACTTGGCTAAGTTAGAGTTGGCTACACTTGACTACGTTAGTGTTGTCTACTATTGGCCATGTAAGTGTTTGCTACTCTTGACTAAGTTAGCATTGGCTACACTTGAATAAGTTAGCGTTGCTACTCTTGGCTAAGCTAGCGTTTGCTACTCTAGGCAAAGTTAGTGTTGGCTACACTTGGCTAAGTTATCGTTGGCTACACTTGGCTATGTTAGGGTTGGCTACACTTGGCAACGTTACATTGGCTACCCTTTGCTAAGTTAGCGTTGGCTACACTTGGCTAAGTTAGTGTTGGCTACACTTGGCTAAGTTAGTGTTGGCTACACTTGGCTAAGTTATCGTTGGCTACACTTGGCTATGTTAAGGTTGGCTACACTTGGCAACGATAGCATTGGCTACCCTTGGCTAGGTTAGCGTTGGCTACACTTGGCTAAGTTAGAGTTGGCAACACTTGGCTATGTTAGAGTAGGCTACACTTGGCTATGTTAGTGTTGTCTTCTATTGGCCATGTAAGTGTTTGCTACTCTAGACTAAGTTAGCGTTGGCTACAATTGGCTAAGTTAGCGTTGGCTACATTGGCTATGTTAGAGTAGGCTACAATTGGCTATGTTAGTGTTGTCTACTATTGGCCATGTAAGTGTTTGCTACTCTTGACTAAGTTAGCATTGGCTACACTTGAATAAGTTAGCGTTGCTACTCTTGGCTAAGTTAGCATTTGCTACTCTTGGCAAAGCTAGCGTTTGCTACTCTAGGCAAAGTTAGTGTTGGCTACACTTGGCTAAGTTATCGTTGGCTACACTTGGCTATGTTAGGGTTGGCTACACTTGGCAACGATAGCATTGGCTACCCTTGGCTAAGTTAGCGTTGGCTACACTTGGCTAAGTTAGTGTTGGCTACACTTGGCTAAGTTAGAGTTGGCTACACTTGGCTAAGTTAGAGGAGGCTACTATTGGCCATGTAAGTGTTTGCTACTCTTGACTAAGTTAGCATTGGATACACTTGGCTAAGTTAGTGTTGCTATTCTTGGCTAAGTTAGCATTTGCTAAACTTTGCTAAGCTAGCATTGGCTACCCTTGGCTAAGTTAGCGTTGGCTACACTTGGCTAAGTTAGTGTTGGCTACACTTGGCTAAGTTAGCGTTGGCTACACTTGGCTATGTTAGAGTAGGCTACACTTGGCTATGTTAGTGTTGTCTTCTATTGGCCATGTAAGTGTTTGCTACTCTTGACTAAGTTAGCATTGGCTACACTTGGCTAAGTTAGCGTTGCTACTCTTGGCTAAGTTACCATTTGCTACTCTTGGCTAAGCTAGCGTTGGCTACACTTGGCAATGTTAGCATTGGCTACCCTTGGCTAAGCTAGCGTTTGCTACTTTAGGCAAAGTTAGTGTTGGCTACACTTGGCTAAGTTAGTGTTGGCTACACTTGGCTAAGTTAGTGTTGGCTACACTTGGCAATGTTAGCATTGGCTACCCTTTTCTAAGTTATCGTTGAATACACTTGGCTAAGTTAGTGTTGGCTAAACTTGGCTAAGTTAGCGTTGGCTACACTTGGCCATGTTAGAGTAGGCTACACTTGGCTATGTTAGTGTTGTCTTCTATTGGCCATGTAAGTGTTTGCTACTCTTGACTAAGTTAGCATTGGATACACTTGGCTAAGTTAGCGTTGCTACTCTTGGCTAAGTTAGCATTTGCTACTCTTGGCTAAGCTAGCGTTGGCTACACTTGGCAATGTTAGCATTGGCTACCCTTGGCTAAGTTAGCGTTGGCTACACTTGGCAATGTTAGCATTGGCTACCCTTGGCTAAGTTAGTGTTGGCTAAACTTGGCTAAGTTAGCGTTGGCTACACTTGGCCATGTTAGAGTAGGCTATACTTGGCTATGTTAGTGTTGTCTACTATTGGCCATGTAAGTGTTTGCTACTCTTGACTAAGTTAGCATTGGATACACTTGGCAAAGTTAGCGTTGCTACTCTTGGCTAAGTTAGCATTTGCTACTCTTGGCTAAGCTAGCGTTGGCTACACTTGGCAATGTTAGCATTGGCTACCCTTGGCTAAGTTAGCGTTGGCTACACTTGGCTATGTTAGTGTTGTCTTCTGTTGGCCATGTAAGTGTTTGCTACTATTGACTAAGTTAGCATTGGCTACACTTAGCTAAGTTAGCGTTGCTACTCTTGGCTAAGTTAGCATTTGCTACTCTTGGCTAAGCTAGCGTTTGCTACTCTAGGCAAAGTTAGTGTTGGCTACACTTGGCTAAGTTAGTGTTGGCTACACTTGGCAATGTTAGCATTGGCTACCCATTTCAAAGTTATCGTTGAATACATTTGGCAACGTTAGCATTGGCTACCCTTGGCTAGGTTAGCGTTGGCTACACTTGGCTAAGTTAGTGTTGGCTAACTTGGCTAAGTTAGAGTTGGCTACACTTGACTACGTTAGTGTTGTCTACTATTGGCCATGTAAGTGTTTGCTACTCTTGACTAAGTTAGCATTGGCTACACTTGAATAAGTTAGCGTTGCTACTCTTGGCTAAGCTAGCGTTTGCTACTCTAGGCAAAGTTAGTGTTGGCTACACTTGGCTAAGTTATCGTTGGCTACACTTGGCTATGTTAGGGTTGGCTACACTTGGCAACGTTACATTGGCTACCCTTTGCTAAGTTAGCATTGGCTACACTTGGCTAAGTTAGTGTTGGCTACACTTGGCTAAGTTAGTGTTGGCTGCACTTGGCAATGTTAGCATTGGCTACCCTTGGCTAAGTTATCGTTGGCTACACTTGGCTATGTTAGGGTTGGCTACACTTGGCAACGTTAGCATTGGCTACCCTTGGCTAGGTTAGCGTTGGCTACACTTGGCTAAGTTAGAGTTGGCTACACTTGGCTATGTTAGAGTAGGCTACACTTGGCTATGTTAGTGTTGTCTTCTATTGGCCATGTAAGTGTTTGCTACTCTAGACTAAGTTAGCGTTGGCTACACTTGGCTAAGTTAGCGTTGGCTACATTGGCTATGTTAGAGTAGGCTACAATTGGCTATGTTAGTGTTGTCTACTATTGGCCATGTAAGTGTTTGCTACTCTTGACTAAGTTAGCATTGGCTACACTTGAATAAGTTAGCGTTGCTACTCTTGGCTAAGTTAGCATTTGCTACTCTTGGCAAAGCTAGCGTTTGCTACTCTAGGCAAAGTTAGTGTTGGCTACACTTGGCTAAGTTATCGTTGGCTACACTTGGCTATGTTAGGGTTGGCTACACTTGGCAACGATAGCATTGGCTACCCTTGGCTAAGTTAGCGTTGGCTACACTTGGCTAAGTTAGTGTTGGCTACACTTGGCTAAGTTAGAGTTGGCTACACTTGGCTAAGTTAGAGGAGGCTACTATTGGCCATGTAAGTGTTTGCTACTCTTGACTAAGTTAGCATTGGATACACTTGGCTAAGTTAGTGTTGCTACTCTTGGCTAAGTTAGCATTTGCTAAACTTTGCTAAGCTAGCATTGGCTACCCTTGGCTAAGTTAGCGTTGGCTACACTTGGCTATGTTAGAGTAGGCTACAATTGGCTATGTTAGTGTTGTCTACTATTGGCCATGTAAGTGTTTGCTACTCTTGACTAAGTTAGCATTGGCTACACTTGGCTAAGTTAGTGTTGGCTACACTTGGCTAAGTTAGTGTTGGCTACACTTGGCTAAGTTAGCGTTGGCTACCCTTGGCTAAGTTATCGTTGGCTACACTTGGCTATGTTAGTGTTGGCTACACATGGCTAAGTTAGTGTTGGCTACACTTGGCAATGTTAGCATTGGCTACCCTTGGCTAAGTTATCGTTGGCTACACTTGGCTATGTTAGGGTTGGCTACACTTGGCAACATTAGCTTGGCTACCCTTGGCTAGGTTAGCGTTGGCTACACTTGGCTAAGTTAGTGTTGGCTAACTTGGCTAAGTTAGAGTTGGCTACACTTGGCTAAGTTAGAGGAGGCTACTATTGGCCATGTAAGTGTTTGCTACTCTTGCCTAACTTAGCATTGGATACACTTGGCTAAGTTAGCGTTGCTATTCTTGGCTAATTTAGCATTTGCTACTCTTGGCTAAGCTCGCGTTTGCTACTCGTGGCAAAGTTAGCGTTGGCTAAACTTGGCAATGTTAGCATTGGCTACCCTTGGCTAAGTTAGCGTTGGCAACACTTGGCAATGTTAGAGTAGGCTACTCTTGACAATGTTTGCATTGGCTACTCTTGGCTAAGTTAGCATTTAATACTCTTGGCTAAGCTAGCGTTGGCTACACTTGGCAATGTTAGCATTGGCTACTCTTGGCAAAGTTTGCATTGGCTACTCTTGGCTAAGTTAGCATTTAATACTCTTGGCTAAGCTAGCGTTGGCTACACTTGGCAATGTTAGCATTGGCTAGCGTTGGCTACACTTGGCTATGTTAGTGTTGTCTTCTATTGGCCATGTAAGTGTTTGCTACTCTTGACTAAGTTAGCATTGGCTACACTTGGCTAAGTTAGCGTTGCTACTCTTGGCTAAGTTAGCATTTGCTACTCTTGGCTAAGCTAGCGTTTGCTACTCTAGGCAAAGTTAGTGTTGGCTACACTTGGCTAAGTTAGTGTTGGCTACACTTGGCTAAGTTAGTGTTGGCTACACTTGGCAATGTTAGCATTGGCTACCCTTTTCTAAGTTATCGTTGAATACACTTGGCTAAGGTAGTGTTGGCTAAACTTGGCTAAGTTAGCGTTGGCTACACTTGGCCATGTTAGAGTAGGCTACACTTGGCTATGTTAGTGTTGTCTACTATTGGCCATGTAAGTGTTTGCTACTCTTGACTAAGTTAGCATTGGATACACTTGGCTAAGTTAGCGTTGCTACTCTTGGCTAAGTTAGCATTTGCTACTCTTGGCTAAGCTAGCGTTGGCTACACTTGGCAATGTTAGCATTGGCTACCCTTGGCTAAGTTAGCGTTGGCTACACTTGGCTATGTTAGTGTTGTCTTCTGTTGGCCATGTAAGTGTTTGCTACTATTGACTAAGTTAGCATTGGCTACACTTAGCTAAGTTAGCGTTGCTACTCTTGGCTAAGTTAGCATTTGCTACTCTTGGCTAAGCTAGCGTTTGCTACTCTAGGCAAAGTTAGTGTTGGCTACACTTGGCTAAGTTAGTGTTGGCTACACTTGGCAATGTTAGCATTGGCTACCCTTTTCTAAGTTATCGTTGAATACACTTGGCTATGTTAGTGTTGGCTACACTTGGCTAAGTTAGTGTTGGCTACACTTGGCTAAGTTATCGTTGGCTACACTTGGCTAGGTTAGGGTTGGCTACACTTGGCAACGTTAGCATTTGCTACCCTTGGCTAGGTTAGCATTGGCTACACTTGGCTAAGTTAGAGTTGGCTACACTTAGGCTATGTTAGAGTAGGCTACACTTGACTACGTTAGTGTTGTCTACTATTGGCCATGTAAGCGTTTGCTACTCTTGACTAAGTTAGCATTGGCTACACTTGAATAAGTTAGCGTTGCTACTCTTGGCTAAGCTAGAGTTTGCTACTCTAGGCAAAGTTAGTGTTGGCTACACTTGGCTAAGTTATCGTTGGCTACACTTGGCTATGTTAGGGTTGGCTACACTTGGCAACGTTACATTGGCTACCCTTTGCTAAGTTAGCGTTGGCTACACTTGGCTAAGTTAGTGTTGGCTACACTTGGCTAAGTTAGTGTTGGCTGCACTTGGCAATGTTAGCATTGGCTACCCTTGGCTAAGTTAGCGTTGGCTACACTTGGCTAAGTTAGAGTTGGCTACACTTGGCTATGTTAGAGTAGGCTACACTTGACTATGTTGGTGTTGTCTACTATTGGCCATGTAAGTGTTTGCTACTCTTGACTAAGTTAGCATTGGCTACACTTGAATAAGTTAGCGTTGCTACTCTTGGCTAAGTTAGTATTTGCTACTCTTGGCTAAGCTAGCGTTTGCTACTCTAGGCAAAGTTAGTGTTGGCTACACTTGGCTAAGTTAGTATTGGCTACACTTGGCTAAGTTAGCGTTGGCTACACTTGGCCATGTTAGAGTAGGCTACACTTGGCTATGTTAGTGTTGTCTTCTATTGGCCATGTAAGTGTTTGCTACTCTTGTCAAAGTTAGCATTGGCTACACTTGGCTAAGTTAGCGTTGCTACTCTTGAATAAGTAAGCATTTGCTACACTTGGCTAAGCTAGCGTTTAATACTCTAGGAAAAGTTAGTGTTGGCTACACTTGGCTAAGTTAGCGTTGGCTACACTTGGCTATGTTAGAGTAGGCTACAATTGGCTATGTTAGTGTTGTCTACTATTGGCCATGTAAGTGTTTGCTACTCTTGACTAAGTTAGTGTTGGCTACACTTGGCTAAGTTAGTGTTGGATATACTTGGCAATGTTAGCATTGGCTACACTTGGCTAAATTATTGTTGGCTACACTTGGCAACGTTATATTGGCTACCCTTGGCTAAGTTAGCGTTGGCTACACTTGGCTAAGTTAGTGTTGGCTACACTTGGCTAAGTTAGTGTTGGCTAAACTTGGCAATGTTAGCATTGGCTACACTTGACTAAGTTAGCCCTTGCTACACTTGGCTAAGTTAGCCCTTGGTACACTTGGCTAAGTTAGCGTTTGCTACACTTGGCAACGTTAGCATTGGCTACCCTTGGCTAAGTTAGTGTTGGCTACACTTCGCTAAGTTAGTGTTGGCTACACTTGGCTAAGTTAGTGTCGGATACACTTGGCTAAGTTAGAGTTGGCTACACTTGGCTATGTTAGAGGAGGCTACTATTGGCCATGTAAGTGTTTGCTACTCTTGACTAAGTTAGCATTGGATACACTTGGCTAAGTTAGCGTTGCTACTCTTGGCTAAGTTAGCATTTGCTACTCTTGGCTAAGCTATCGTTGGCTACACTTGGCAATGTTAGCATTGGCTACTGTAATGGAAAAATCATATGTTGTCCCTTCTATCACTCTCTGTTAATTTGACCTTGTGACCCCCCCCCCATGTAATTCTCCCTATCCACCCTTTTGTCCTATTGTCCTGAGGGGTCTGGTCCTTATCCTTATCCTTATCCTGCTTGACCAACTATAATGT
This sequence comes from Muraenolepis orangiensis, assembly GCA_027704905.1. Lineage (NCBI taxonomy): Eukaryota > Metazoa > Chordata > Actinopteri > Gadiformes > Muraenolepididae > Muraenolepis > Muraenolepis orangiensis. Next base: position 14,057 of record JANIIK010002576.1, on the reverse strand, counting down.
TTATCTCACAGCGGGGGACAGTGGCTATTGCAGCCTACAGCTGTTGAGGGGGGGTTGGCATACAACTATTGAGCTGGATCAAAGGCTTGGCCGCTCCTGGTCCAACACCTCTGGCTTCCTCTGCCTGCACGAGAGATCCTCTGTTCCCGTGCTGGAGATGGGGGTGGTGGAGCCAGGTGGTCAAGACTTGCATCATTGGGGTGAAAGACAGTGTCTTAGGGGCAGTCCTAAGAAGGAATAAATACTGAGTGTTGCCAGCATTACGGTGGACTTCCCTATCCTCACCTCATAGGATTCGGGGCTCCCGACAAAGCTTTGTCTGTCTGTTGTCTGTCTGTTGTCTGACTGTCAATTTGTCTGTTTGGCCACTTGTCTACTTGTCTACTTGTATTTGTTCATTGTGTTCTGCTTGCTTGATAAATCTTCAAACTTAATTGAGTTCATGTGTGACAGTTCTTATTGATTGATAATTCGCCTTCTTATTCACGTAGATTTCCACCACACCTCTCACTGTGTTGTGGAGCTGTGTGTCTATGTGGCCATGTGGTCACAATAGCACAATGGCCAGTTATCCATCAATAAAGACTCTCTTAATGCTTCTCCTAACAAGAAGAGACACATGGAAAGAGGCCATTAGTCTGCTTTATGTCCAAGTCAACATTAGACATGAAGCAGACTAACGGCATCTTTCACTGTGGATGTTCACAGGTTTTGTTTTACTAAGTATTGTCAAGCATAAAGTGACTAAAATAATGACATTTACAATAATACACCACAACTTTCAACAGTTTGGTCAAGTTGAACCTCTTCTATGTTTTAGCTGTTATTCTATTGTTCAGTCAAGACACTTAGAAGCTATTCCTCTTTACCTTAATGCTGACCCATCATTAATTCACAATACAGAACCACTTGATATAAGACATAGAATATGTGTGCATATCCAAAAATACCATTAATAGTCACCATCATTAAAGACACTTATCTTTACACAGATACGCATGTATAAATAACTATTGTTAAGATACTTTTCTATCACCACAGTCAGCCACATCAAACACACTCTTTAGTTTGATTAAAATTCCGCTATTTAAAAAATAAATAATAATAAACTGTAGTTATGTGTGTGTGTGTGTGTGTGTGTGTGTGTGTGTGTGTGTGTGTGTGTGTGTGTGTGTGTGTGTGTGTGTGTGTGTGTGTGTGTGTGTGTGTGTGTGTGTGTGTGTGTGCCTGCCTGTAAATGGTGTAACCCGAAAAACGAACCAGGAAACAACACAAGAAGAATCCAAAGCAACACGACTGTGAACCATTTCAGAGTGAACAGTTGCAGTCAGTAATCAATAGTCTATATTGATTAAAGTGTGTGCTTATGAATAATGAATGAGTTCATGTTACAATGTATGTACACTTCTGATTGTAGTCTAAATGAATCAAAGTATGGTCAGAGACTGTTTGTGTCTGAGCTTCTAGTCATCAGAGCTCTCTGTCTATGGTTCATATTTTAATAAGGTTATTATAGTTCATGACCGAGTGAGTCATGGAACAACAGCCTAGAAGAGGTTAGTCTGAAAGGAACTGAACTGGGAAGGGAACTGGACCAACTGGTTCATCATGCTTTGATACCGAGTCAGAGATACTGTAGTCAACTCTGATCTGTGATGTATCATCAATATATATCACTAATATATCATCATATATCACTTTATTACAGCAGGAAGAAGACTAAGATACTGTAGTCAACTCTGATCTGTGATGTATCATCAATATATATATCACTAATATATCATCATATATCACTTTATTACAGCAGGAAGAAGACTAAGATACTGTAGTCAACTCTGATCTGTGATGTATCATCAATATATATCACTAATATATCATCATATATCACTTTATTACAGCAGGAAGAAGACTAAGATACTGTAGTCTTTAGTCAGTACAGGAAGTACTCATTACATGCTGTATAATTCAGTACATGTCAGTACATGTACTGCGGTAATAATGCGGTACATTGTCAGTACATGTAGTCAGTATAATAGGTACATTGTCAGTACCTTTACTCAGTATAATAGGTATATTGTCAGTACATGTACTCAGTAGAATAGGTACATTCTTGTCACAGTCCAACCCAGCTCTTTCCGCTCCTAGTCCTGGATCTCCGCGGGCTTCCTGGATCCGCGATGTCACCGGACTCCGTTCCGAAATGCCACTCCGTGTTTTCCCTGTCAGCCGTTTCACACTGAACTCACCTGTTGTCAATCGCTCCTCATTGACCAAGCTGTATTCAAGCCATGTCTGTTGTGTTACTCAATGCTGGATTATCACCCTGATTTCTCCGAAAGCCTCACGTTCGTATCGAGTTAAGTTCATTGTGTTCTGTCTATTGATCCTCCGTGCTTTGACCCTCACCTGGAGAACGACCTTGTTTTAGCCTGTTTTGTACCTTTTTTGTACCTCTGCCTCAATCCTCGACATCCTGTTGACGACCTCTGCTTGCCTTGACCACCTTTTTGGATTTGCCCTGTCTGTACCTTTTGCCTTTTGCTTGCGTTAATCGGCGTGTGCGCCGATCATTAAACACCTGTTCTACCTGGCTTCTGCCACTCTGCTTTCGGGTCCTATACCTCTACCCTGCCCTGACACATCCTTGGTCGTGTTGGTTTGTTTTCATTCTGTAGTTGCACACAGGGCATCGTTTTTTCCTCACCAACAATCTCTCCCTCTGGAGCCATCTTATTAGGCGTTTACCACCTCTAGCTGTCTTCTTGTCAATATCGTATTACTGAAAAATACAAACAATTTAAAATGTAACAGACGTACGATCAGATGCAGTTGTACCGTTATTTAGTTTTTACTTTTCTAACAATAAGTCGTACTAATCATTGACTTTAGATTAGTCTTCACCAGAGTCAGGATAAAGGACACTACTGCTGGTCAGTACGCTGTTGAGTTGGACACTACTAACGTTAAGCGTTTACAGGAGTCACAGCTTTTCCCACTTCTCTCATCCATAACCAAATGTAACGTTAACTTAACCCCACAGAGCATATTCAGTTTGTCACTGGATTCATCTTAAAGAGGGCGGTTGAATGTGTTTACAGTTGCCTGTTATACCTGTTATGCCTGCGAGGTTCCCAACCACCCTGGGCTCCATCTCTTCTCCCCCCTACCGTCCGGTCGTCGGTTCTGCAGCATCCGTACAACGACTACCAGGTTCAAGGATAGTTTGATCCACAGGCAGTGACCTACTGAACTGCTAGGAGTGCTGCCACTATCATAACATTGTCATTAACATTACACTGTCATACTTTGCTGGACTCATTACAGTTACTGCACTGTTCTGCACTGAATTCATGATGCTGCTGCACTACTGGCACTTTAAAATGCTTTTTAAATGCTTTTTTGCACAATTCAACACACACTCCATCAGTAACTTTATAGTCATTTTTATTGTCATTTTAATTGTGTACAGTATTGTTACAGTACAGTGTAAGTATAGTACATAGTATAGTATATTGTGTTAAATTGTAGTATAAATTCAAACTGCAGGAGGGAATGGGGAGTAAGCATTCCATTCTACTGTTGCATATGGCAAATAAAAATCTTGAATCTTGAACCTTGAATGAAGGAGCAGGTAGGGGTCAGAGGTCATTAAGGAGCAGGTAGGGGTTAGGGGTCATTAAGGAGCAGGTAGGGGTCAGAGGTCATTAAGGAGCAGGTAGGGGTTAGGGGTCATTAAGGAGCAGGTAGGGGTTAGAGGTCATTAAGGAGCAGGTAGGGGTTAGAGGTCATTAAGGAGCAGGTAGGGGTCAGAGTCATTAAGGAGCAGGTAGGGGTTAGGGGTCATTGAGGAGCAGGTAGGGGTTAGAGGTCATTAAGGAGCAGGTAGGGGTTAGAGGTCATTAAGGAGCAGGTAGGGGTTAGAGGTCATTAAGGAGCAGGTAGGGGTTAGGGTCATTAAGGAGCAGGTAGGGGTCAGAGGTCATTAAGGAGCAGGTAGGGGTTAGGGGTCATTAAGGAGCAGGTAGGGGTCAGAGGTCATTAAGGAGCAGGTAGGGGTCAGAGGTCATTAAGGAGCAGGTAGGGGTTAGGGGTCATTGAGGAGCAGGTAGGGGTAAGAGGTCATTTACGAGCTCATGTACAAGGAATCAATAATCACTTTTCAGCTCACAGCACAAGGAAATCAATATTCACAACCATTGATCCCATATTATGATGAACAGAATATCAATCAGGATCCGTGTTAGAAACTCATATCAGAGCCTTTTTAGAATGAAAAATACACAGAATATCATAGAGGGTGGTTCTATATGTGTGTGTGTGCGTGTGTATTTCTATGTGTGTGTGTGTTTGTGTGAGTGTATATGTGTGTTTATGTGTGTTTATGTGTGTAATCTATATATGCGTGTGTGTATTTGTATATGTGTGCGTGTGTGTGAATTTGTGTGCGCGTGTGTGCGCATGTGTATGTGTGTGTTTCTATGTGTATGTGTGTGTGTATTTTTGCATACATCTGTGTGTGTGTGTACTTCTCTATATATGTGTGTGTGTGTGTGTGTGTGTGTGTTGCTACAAGCGACACAGAGACACTGAGGAACCATAACCCCCCTAACCCAAACGCAGGGAGGAGGTCCTCCTGGGTGAATGTGGACTGGAAGGTGTGGATGAGTGTCAGTGTGTCTGAGGACCCTCCTCCATCTGGGGACACTCTGTAGAAGGAGAGAGAGCCAGCAGGCCGGTCCACATACACTCCTACTCTGTTAGAGGGGTGGAGACGTATGACTGTTCTACTACCGTTGTACCAGACATAGTAACGATCATCATAACAATAAAGACTCCAGGACTTGTTGTTGAATCCAAGCCAGCTGTCAGACCCCTCCTCTCCTAGTGATTCCTCTGTATGTCACTCCTATACCAACATATCCTCCTTTCCTCTCCATCTCCACCTCCCAGTAACAGCGGTCAGTCAGACCCTCTCTACACAACACCTGGTACAGGAGTCAAATCTCTCCGGGTGATCAGGATACGACCTCCTCTCTCAACCCTCGTCACCTTCCTGTTGTCCTCAGACAGAGAGAGTCCTCTGTGGGCTGTGTTTGGGTCCAGTGTGAGTTCACACTCATCTGATGGGAGAGAGAACCAAAGACATGATGAGTCTACACAGAAATACTACATATAAAATACACATACAAGTATCATGAATAGATGTAGTATTCTATATTAATATATCTAGATTATATATTAATATATATATTATTAAATATAAATATATATTATTAAATGATTTTAAATTAAATAATTATTAAATAAAGAGTTATATTAATATATTGATAAGATACATGATGTCCACCATCATGTATCTTATCAATATATTAATATATTGATAAGATACATGATGTCCACCATCATGTTCATTCCCAGTAGGACGTCACCTCCTGCTGTGTGGATGGACTTTCAATCTGAGGAGTTAGTGTGTTGTTGTGATGACTCAAACTAAACAGACACTTACACTTCTTTAGAGTCGACCTCAGGTCAAGCAGCTTCTCCATCTCCATGTCCAGTGTCTCCTTCAGCTGATCCAGGGATCTCCTCAAGGTGCCCATGCATGAGTCTATCTTCCCCAGCTGGGCCTTCTTCAGCTCATATTCCTCCTTCAGACGTACAACAGGATGGGACCTGTGGTCCCCCTCTTCTCCTGGTTCAACACAAGGCTGCTCTTTGACCGGTACGGACCGTCTAAACTCGTCCACCATCTCCGATAAGAGGGTATTGACCCGTAGATCGGGTCTTGTGTGGAACAGCTCGTTGCAAAGAGGACATTTGAACTGGACCTGGTCCTCCCAGAACGTGGTGATACAGGCTCTACAGAAGTTGTGTCCACATGGTGTGGAAACTGGACTCTTGAACACATCCAGACAGACGAAACAGGAAAAGTTCTCCTCAGACCAGGAAGATTTAGCAGAGGCCATTCCTAGAACACATTGTTGAATCAAGTTAGAAAACAATCTTTTTTTAAACGTATTAAAGTGTTAAAGTGTACTGTAAAGAGAGAGAGAGAAAGAGAGAGAGAGAGAGAGAGAGAGAGAGAGAGAGAGAGAGAGAGAGAGAGAGAGAGAGAGAGAGAGAGAGAGGAGAGAGAGAGAGAGAGAGAGAGAGAGAGAGTAGTACTACTACTACTACTACAATTACTACTACTAACACTACTGATACTACTACTACTACTAAAATTAATACTATAACAACTACTACTACTACTATTACTAACGACTACTACTACTACTACTACAAATACTTATTCTACTACTACTACTATTACAACTACTACTACAAATGTTACAACTACTACTATTACTAAAACTACTCCACTACAACTACTACTACTACCATCCACTACTTATACTACTACTAACACTACTAATATTAATACTACTACTCCTACTCACAGCTACTACCACTACTACTACTACTACTACTACTACTCCACTACTATTACAACTACTACTACTAACACTACCGATACTACTACTACAACTACTACTACTCAACCACTACTACAAATACTTATTACAACTACTACTACTTATACTACTAATACTAATACAACTACTATTACTTATAATACTACTACTACTACAACTCATACTACTACTACTACTACCATACACTACTTATACTACTACTCCACTACCACCACTAATACATATAAACAACTAATACTACTACTACTACTACTACTACTATTACAACTACTACTACTACTATTACAACTACAACTACTACTATTACAACTACTACTACTACTACAATCCACTACTACTACCACTACTACTATTACTACTACGACGACTATTTCTACTACTACAACTACTACTACTACTACTACTACTAACACTACTGATACTACTACTACTACTAACAACTATTACTACTACTACAACTACTACTAATCGAATTCTACTACTACCAAAAAAAAGTGTTTAGACAACAGTTTAAACAGGTTCTAATGTCCCTATATGTGTATATATCTCTATCTATATGAGTGATGGAGTAGCGTAGGGCTTGATATAAACATATAATACACATCTAATACTACATGAACTTAACAATGGTCCACCATCAAAGTGTGTCCGTTGGAACAGGCTCCCTGGTGCAGAACTAACTCTTTGAAGCCCTTGGTCAACACTCACTACTCACCTTAGAACGCTGTCCACCGCTTAGTTGGACAAAGGCTGTGATGAGGGTTGTTTAACTCAGCGCTTTGTTGCCTAAGACACGAAAAGACACGTCATACTTATTTATCGAGTTGACACACTCACACGCACACACACACACACACACACACACACACACACACACACACACACACACACACACAGCAACTGTAATAATACTTAGTATACTAATACTACTAATACTACTACTAACTATTACTACTACTACTATTACAATCCACTACAACTACTACTACTACTAACAACTATCACTGACGACTACTACTTATATTACCGTATTGACCCGAATATAAGACGGGTTTTTTTTCCTAGAAAAAAATCTGAAAAAGAGGGGTCGTCTTATAATCGGGGTTTAGACTTTTCGATGTACCGTAATTGCACATGTAATTGCGCAACAACAGATCGCGCCAAACGAGTGTTCCGAGACACCGCGCGACACTTAAAGTAACTCAATGTCTTAAAGTAACGGTACATAAAAACAGTTACCTGGAGAGATAGAAATGGAGAGACACAGCGACCAACTTGAAAAAAGTGGCTCAAAAGTAGGGCAAGTTAATAAACAGGAGAGACGAAGTTACGATGCCAATTTTAAGATAATGGTGATAAACGAAGCAGAGACATCAAACACCTGTCATTGCGACGCAGGACAAGCCCAGCGCCTGCCCTCAGACTTCAGAGAGAAGCTACTGTCTTATCAGCGATATGTGATCAAGTTAAGGAAGAAGCACTCATACCCCCTTGATCAGATGCTGATCAAACGCCTGTGTATTTTGACATGCCAACATCTGTCACTGTGCATAAGAAAGGCGACAAATCAGTGATCTACTGATCTACTGGAAACGAGAAGAGCCGAGTAACTGTCATGTTAACGCGCCTCGCAGATGGGACAAAACTTCCCCCGTACGTGGGGGATTATGGTACGTGCCCAGGCAAAGGGCTGGATGGAGACGGAGCTTGTGGTGGACTGGCTCAAGGTGGTGTGGGGCAGACGGCGTGGGGGACTCAGAAAGAAGAGGAACATGTTGATTCTGGATGCTTTCCGTGGACACTTGACTGAGCCAGTCAAAACCTAGTGACCTAGTGATCATACCGGGCGGAATGACAAGCCAGCTGCAGGTGTTGGATGTGGTCGTTAACAAACCATTCAAGGTTCATCTGCGCAAGAGATCCACAGAGTGGATCCTGGCTGCTAATCACGCACTGACACCGTCTGAAAAAATCCAAAAGCCTGCAGTACGTTTGCTCTGTGAATGGATCTTGCAAGCATGGGCTGACGTTTCCCCAGAAAGCATTAATGGGTTTAAGAAATGCTGCGTATGCCATGGATGGCAGCGAGGATGACGTGACGTGGGAGGAGACGGGGGAGCAGACGATGAGTGACGATAGCGGGAGTGAGAGGAACAACCAGCGATGTAGAAGACGAGTTGAATGAGAAGACGTGATGTGACCAATAGACTGATGTTCTGTTTCATTGCTCTACTGTTTTAGTGCACTACCGTTTTATTGCACTACTGTTTCATTGCAATCTATCTAGCCTGTTTTGTTTTTGTTTGCCAAGTTAGGCAAATTTGAACACAATGTGTGATGTGTGTTATTATTTAAAAAAAAAATGATTTTATTTATAAAAAAAAGATTTGGTCTTCAAAAAAAATAAATCTTTTTTTTTTCCAAAAATGAGTCTTGAAAAAGAGGGGTCGTCTTATAATCGGGGTCGTCTTATATTCGGGTCAATACGGTACTACTACTACTACTACTACTACCATCCACTACTTATACTACTACTATTACTACCAACACTACTAATATTAATACCACTACTCCTACTCACAGCTACTACTACGACTACTATTCCACTACGACTACTACTACTACTACTACTAACACTACTGATACTACTACTACTACAACTACTCAACCACTACTACAAATACTTATTCTACTACTACAACTACTACTACTAATTATAATACTAATACAACTAACTACTACTACTTATAATACAATCCACTACTACTACTACTACTACTACTACGACGACTATTACTACTACTAATACTACTACTACCACCACTACTGATACTACTAACAACTATTACTACTACTACAACTACTCAAATTCTACTACTACCACTTCTACTAAAAAAACGATCTTTAAAAACGTATTAAAGTGTTTAGACAACAGTTTAAAGTGGTTGTAATGTTCCTATATGTGTATATATACCCATCTATATTCTACTACTACAACTAATACTAAAAAAACGATCTTTTAAAAACGTATTAAAGTGTTTAGATAACAGTTTAAAGTGGTTCTAATGTCCCTATATGTGTATATCTCTATCTATATGAGTATGGAGTAGCGTAGGGCTTGATATAAACATATAATACACATCTAATACTACATGAACTTAACAATGGTCCACCATCAAAGTGTGTCCGTTGGAACAGGCTCCCTGGTGCAGAACTAACTCTTTGAAGCCCTTGGTCAACACTCACTACTCACCTTAGAACGCTGTCCACCGCTTAGTTGGACAAAGGCTGGTGTCCTTTCAACTGTTCTCTCCTCGTCGCGTCTCAAAGAGGAACTGTTATCTCCGCGTCGCGTCTTGCCTTTTATGCTCCGCTAAGCTTTGTGACGTCATGGGGGGCGGGGCCACGCGATGACGTCACTTCCGAGCAAACGTAGATGTGTATTATATGTTTATATCAAGCCCTACGCTACTCCATCACTCATATAGATAGAGATATATACACATATAGGAACATTACAACCACTTTAAACTGTTGTCTAAACACTTTAATACGTTTTTAAAAAATCGTTTTTTTTAGTAGTAGTGGTAGTAGTAGAATATAGATGGGGATATATACACATATAGGAACATTACAACCACTTTAAACTGTTGTTTAAACACTTTAATACGTTTTTAAATGATCGTTTTTTTGTAGTAGTAGTGGTAGTAGTAGAATATAGAGGTTGTGGTAAGCGTAAAGTAATACAGACGGTTTAGAGCATGGTGGTTACTTTATTCAGGCTTGTACTCTCCATGTCATTTGGTAGTCGCGTGACCGGTAGTCCCGCCTCCGGTCTCATACATCCTGTTAGCTCTATCACAATAAAAGCATAACAGCTAACACCACATCTCACACATCAGTGTGTGTGTGTGTGTGTGTGTGTGTGTGTGTGTGTGTGTGTGTGTGTGTGTGTGTGTGTGTGTGTGTGTGTGTGTGTGTGTGTGTGTGTGTGTGTGCCTGCTGGTGTAACCCAAAAAAACAACCAGGAAACAACACAAGAAGAATCCAAACCAACAAGACTATGAACCATTTTAAAGGAACTTCTCAAGAGTTGCAGTCAGTAATCAATAGTCTATAAAGTATCATCAGAGACTGTGTGTGTCTGAGGTTCTCGTCATCAGAGCTCTCTGTCTATGGTTCATATGTTAATAAGGTTATTATAGTTCATGACTGAGTGAAGTCATGGAACAACAGCCTAGAAGAGGTTAGTCTGAAAGGAACTGAACTGGGAGGGGAACTGGACCAACTGGTTCATCATGCTTTGATACCGAGTCAGAGATACTGTAGTCAACTCTGATCTGTGATGTATCATCAATATATATCACTAATATATCATCAGCAACGAGTTGTTCCACACCAGACCCGATCTACGGGTCAATACCTTCATATCAGAGATGGTGGACGAGTTTAGACGGTCCGTACTGGCCAAAGAGCAGCCTTGTGTTGAACCAGGAGAAGTTCCCTTTGACGTCTGTACCGGGACCAAGCTGAAGGCTGTCAAGTCCTGCCTAGTGTGTCAGAGCTCCTTCTGCCACTCCCACCTGGAGCCACATCAGAGAGTCGCAGTTCTGAAAAAACATAAGCTGGTTGAGCCTCAGGACCGTCTAGAAGACAGGATGTGTAAGAAACACGGCCGACTTCTGGAGCTCTTCTGCCAGACTGAACAGGTGTGTGTGTGTCAGTTCTGTACAGAGGGGGACCACAGGTCCCATCCTGTTGTACCTCTGAAGGAGGAATATGAGCTGAAGAAGGCCCAGCTGGGGAAGATAGAGTCTGAAGATCAGCAGATGATCCAGGAGAGAAAAAGAAAGGTTCAGGAGATCAAAGACGCAGTAACGCGCAGCAAAGAAGACGCAGACCGAGAGATAGCCGATGGTGACCAGGTCCTCGGCGCTCTGATGAGCTGCGTTAAAAAGTGTCGGGATGATCACAAACAAACTGTTCAAGAGAAACTAAAATCCATAGAGAAACACGCTGAAGGCCTCATCAAAGAGCTGGAGCAGGAAGTTAAAGATCTGACCAATAGGAGCTCAGAGGTGAAGCAGCTCTCACACACTGAAGACCACCTCCACTTCCTCCAGAGCTTCAGATCCCTGAAGAATCCTCCAAACACCAGGGACTGGACCAAAGTGGAGGTCCCTCCTCCTCCGTCATACGTAGGGACCTTGAGGAGATCCCTGGATCAGCTGAAGGAGACACTGGAAATGGAGATGAAGAAGCTGCCTGACCTGAAACCATCTGTAAAGAAGTGCATGGAGATGAAGAAGCTGCTTGACCTGAAACCAGCTGTAAAGAAGTGCATGGAGATGAAGAAGCTGCCTGACCTGAAACCAGCTGTAAAGAAGTGCATGGAGATGAAGAAGCTGCCTGTCCTGAGGTCGACTCTAAAGAAGTGTAAGTGTCTGTTTAGTTTGAGTCATCACAACAACACACTAACTCCTCAGATTGAAAGTCCATCCACACTGCAGGAGGTGACGTCCTACTGGGAATGAACATGATGGTGGACATCATGCATCTTATCAATATATTAATAAATTGATAAGTTACATGACGGTGGACATCATGTATCTTATCGATATATGAATATATTGATAAGATACTTGATGGTGGACATCTATAATATCAATATTACTATTGATAACCATCACAATGAATCCTTTTAATTTTAATATATTCAGAAACATGATGTAAAATATATTTATTATTTTATAAAAATGCATATATGAATATATAACTATATATATATATTCATCATATTTATGTGTTTTTTATATTTAGAACATGATCTAAAATATATATGTATATTAATTGATTATAATATATCTAATCATTGTACTTATATGTGTGTACTTTCCAATCAAGTACTTTTTCTTCCTCAGTGGTTATTCACGACTCCACCCATTTCTAAAGGGTTTATTGAACTGACTCCAAACGGCTCATATCTTGATGACCTCATCAGGAGTATTTCTGTGTAGACTCATCATGTCTTTGGTTCTCTCTCCCATCAGATGAGTGTGAACTCACACTGGACCCAAACACAGCCAACAGAGGACTCTCTCTGTCTGAGGACAACAGGAAGGTGATGAGGGTTTGAGAGAAGAAGTCGTTTCCTGATCACCTGGAGAGATTTGACTACTATACCCAGGTGTTGTGTAGAGAGGGTCTGACTGACCGCTGTTACTGGGAGGTGGAGAGGAAAGGAAGAGGTGTTAGTATAGGAGTGACATACAGAGGAATCACTAGGAGAGGATGGGGTGATGACAGCTGGCTTGGATTCAACAACAAGTCCTGGAGTCTTTATTGTTATGATTATGGTTACTCTGTCTGGTACAACTGTAGTAGAACAGCCATAGATCTACCCCCCTAGGTCCCCCTGCTGGGCCCAGGTCCCCCTGCTGGACCCAGGTCCCCCTGCTGGGCCCAGGTCCCCCTACTGGACCCAGGTCCCCCTGCTGGTCCCCTTGCTGGACCCAGGTCCCCCTGCTGGACCCGGGTCCCCCTACTGGACCCAGGACCCCTGCTAGGCCCAGGTCCCCCTACTGGACCCAGGTCCCCCTGCTGGGCCCCTTGCTGGACCCAGGTCCCCCTGCTGGGCCCCTTGCTGGACCCAGGTCCCCCTGCTGGACCCGGGTCCCCCTGCTGGAACCAGGTCCCCCTACTGGACCCGGGTCCCCAAGCTGGACCGGGTCATCCTGCTGGACCCAGGTCCCCCTGCTGGACCCAGGTCCCCCTGCTGGACCCAGGTTCCCCCTTCTGGACCCAGGTCCCCCTGCTGGATCCGGGTCCCCCTGCTGGACCCGGGTCCCCCTGCTGGACCCAGGTCCCCCTGCTGGACCCGGGAACCCCTTCTGGACCCAGGTCCCCCTGCTGGGCCCAGGTCCCCCTACTAGACCCGGGTCCCCCAGCTGGACCCGGGTCCCCCTGCTGGACCCGGGTCCCCCTGCTGGACCCAGGTCCCGCTGCTGGACCCGGATACCCCTGCTGGACCCGGGTCCCCCTGCTGGGCCCAGGTCCCCCTACTGGACCCAGGTCCCCCTGCTGGTCCCCTTGCTGGACCCAGGTCCCCCTGCTGGACCCGGGTCCCCCTGCTGGAACCAGGTCCCCGTGCTGGACCCGGGTCCCCCTGCTGGACCCAGGTCCCCCTGCTGGTCCCCTTGCTGGACCCAGGTCCCCCTGCTGGACCCGGGTCCCCCTGCTGGAACCAGGTCCCCCTGCTGGACCCGGGTCCCCCTGCTGGACCCAGGTCCCCCTGCTGGTCCCCTTGCTGGACCCAGGTCCCCCTGCTGGACCCGGGTCCCCCAGCTGGAACCAGGTCCCCCTGCTGGACCCGGGTCCCCCTGCTGGACCCGGGTCCCCCTGCTGGACCCGGGTACCCCTGCTGGACCCAGGTCCCCCTGCTGGGCCCAGGTGCCCCTGCTGGACCGGGTCCCCCTGCTGGACCCATGTCCCCCTACTGGACCCGGGTCCCCAAGCTGGACCCGGGTCCCCCTGCTGGACCCGGGTCCCCCTACTGGACCCTCCAGGTCCCCCTGCTGAACC
>JANIIK010002575.1:7500-10724 GCA_027704905.1 Muraenolepis orangiensis | reverse complement strand
GAGATAAACTGTATTTAGAGATATATATATATCTATATATAAACATAGATCTAGCAACATGGCTGCAGGTGTGTATATATAGATATCATAGAGGGACCTAGCCTCGTGGAGATGCACTGGACTGGAGGTTAAAGGTCACATTCAGACACTTCTGCAGACGGCTCTACTTCCCCATTGTAGTGGTCCAAATGGCTTTTACTCAGAGGCCTTGAAACAAGTAGAAGAAGAGCAGGACACTAGAGATTAGACGGGACACGGCCCTACAGTCAGTGGTTCAGTAAGTGGTCCTGTGTTATGAATCAAGTTATGGACATATATATGACATAGCTTCTGGAAACTCATTCTGTGTCTCTCTGTTGCTTCCAAGTGTTCCAAGTGTGTTTCTTTTTAATCTAAATATGGATCAATGGGAGGGGCTTTTAATAACTAGTAATGAATAACAGTTCAAAGACTTCAATGGACAAACAAACTAGAATTGAGGATACCCTGCCCGGAGGAAGCCCGGGGCCCCTTTCCGGAGCTAGGCCTGGAAAGAGGGCCCGTAAGCGAGCGCCTGGTGGCCGGGTTAGCCACGGATTCCGGTCGGGCATTGCCCGAAAAAGCAACGTGGCCATTTCTCCTTCCCGCGGACCCACCACCTACGGGAAGAACCACTGGGGTCGGGTGCACTGCCAGTTAGGTGGCAGTGAAGGCAGGGGGCATCGACGGACCAAACCCAGCCAACAGAGACTGGCTTTGGGGACGTGGAATGTCACTTCTCTGGGGGGGAAGGAGCCTGAGCTGGTGCGGGAGGTGGAGCGCTACCAATTAGATCTGGTGGGGCTTACCTCTACGCACAGCACTGGCTCTGGAACTAAACTCCTGGATAGGGGTTGGACTCTTTCCTTCTCTGGAGTTGCTCAGGGTGTGAGGCGCCGGGCGGGTGTGGGGATACTCACAAGTCCCCGGCTGAGTGCCGCTTTGTTGGAGTTTACCCCGGTGGACGAGAGGGTCGCCTCCCTACGCCTTAGGGTCATGGGAGGGAAAACTGACTGTTGTTTGTGCCTATGCACCAAACAACAGTTCGGAATATCCCGCCTTCTTGCACACTCTGGATGGAGTCCTGCATGGGGCTCCTGAAGGGGACTCTATAGTCCTCCTGGGAGACTTCAACGCACACGTGGGTAACGATGGGGAAACTTGGAGGGGCGTGTTGGGGATGAACGGCCTACCTGATCTGAACCGGAGTGGGGTTTTGTTATTGGATTTCTGTGCTAGTCATGGATTGGCCATTACAAACACCATGTTCAAACATAAGGATGCTCATAAGTGTACATGGTACCAGAGCACCTTAGGCCGAAGGTCAATGATCGATTTTCTTATCGTATCATCTGGCCTGAGGCCGCATGTTTTGGACACTCGGGTGAAGAGAGGGGCAGAGCTGTCAACCGATCACCATCTGGTGGTGAGTTGGGTAAGATGGCGGGGGAAGCCTCTGGACAGACCTGGTAAGCCAAAACGTGTAGTGCGGGTGAACTGGGAACGTCTGGTGGATGCCCCTGTCCGGGAGACCTTCAACTCACACCTCCGGCGGAATTTTTCGGGCATCTCTGTGGAGGCTGGGGGCATTGAGCCAGAGTGGTCATTGTTCAAAGCTTCTATTGCCGAAGCTGCGGTTGAGAGTTGTGGCCTCAAGGTCATTGGTGCCTCAAGGGGCGGCAACCCTCGGACTTCGTGGTGGACACAGGTGGTCAGGGAAGCCGTCCGGCTGAAGAAGGAGGCCTTCCGGGCTATGTTAGCCTGTGAGACTCCGGACTCGTTTGCGAGGTATCGACAGGCCAAGAGGACGGCAGCCTCGGCTGTAGCGGAGGCAAAGCAGCGGGTGTGGGAGGAATTCGGAGAAGCCATGGAGAAGGACTTTCAGTCGGCACCAAAGCGTTTCTGGCAAACAATCTGGCGCCTCAGGAGGGGGAAGCGTGGGTCCATCCAAGCTGTGTACAGTAAGGGTGGGACATTGCTGACCTCAACTGAGGAGGTGATCGGGCGGTGGAAAGAACACTTTGAGGAACTTCTTAACCCAACTACACCCTCAATGGTAGAGACAGAGCTGGAGGATGAAGGATGGCAAACATCAATCTCCCTGGAGGAAGTCACTGCGGTAGTCAAACATCTCCGCAGTGGCAAAGCCCCAGGGGTTGATGAGATCTGTCCAGAAATGCTAAAGGCTCTGGGTGTTGAGGGGCTGTCATGGATGACACGTCTTTTCAACATTGCGTGGAAGTCTGGGACAGTGCCTGAGGAGTGGCAAACGGGGGTGGTGGTACCCCAGTTCAAAAAGGGTGACCAGAGGGTGTGTGCCAATTACAGGGGTATCACATTACTCAGCCTACCTGGGAAAGTCTACTCCAAGGTGCTGGAAAGGAGGGTTCGGCCGATAGTCGAACCTCAGATTGAAGAGGAACAATGCGGATTCCGCCCTGGTCGTGGAACAACGGACCAGCTTTTCACTCTTGCAAGGATCCTGGAGGGGGCTTGGGAGTATGCCCATCCGGTCTACATGTGTTTTGTAGATTTGGAGAAGGCATATGATCGGTCCCTCGGGAAATACTGTGGGGGGTGCTGCAGGAGTATGGGGTGCGGGGGTCATTGTTGAGGGCCATCCAATCTCTCTACTCCCAAAGCAAGAGCTGTGTCCGGATTCTCGGTACAAAGTCAGGCCTGTTCTCAGTGGGTGTTGGCCTCCGCCAGGGCTGCGCTTTGTCACCCATCCTGTTTGTGATTTTCATGGACAGGATTTCAAGGCGTAGTCATGGAGGGGAGGGGTTTCAGTATGGTGGGCTCAGGATTGAATCGCTGCTGTTTGCAGATGATGTGGTCCTGTTTGCGTCATCAGTATGTGACCTTCAGCACTCACTGGATCGGTTTGCAGCAGAATGTGAAGCGGCTGGGATGAGGATCAGCACCTCCAAATCTGAGGCCATGGTTCTTAGCAGGAAACCGGTGGATTGTCTACTCCAAGTAGGGAGGGAGTCCTTATCCCAAGTGAAGGAGTTCAAGTATCTCGGGGTCTTGTTCTCGAGTGAGGGGAGGATGGAGCGTGACATTGACAGGAGAATAGGTGCAGCGGGAGCGGTATTGGGTGCACTTTGGCGCACCGTTGTAAACAAAAGAGAGCTGAGCCAGAAGGCAAAGCTCTCGATCTACCGATCAGTCTTCGTTCCTACCCTCACCTATGGCCATGAGCA
>JANIIK010002575.1:0-2500 GCA_027704905.1 Muraenolepis orangiensis | reverse complement strand
ATGCCAGTCAGCCTACTGATAGGCTATGAAGGGGATGCCAGTCAGCCTACTGATAGGCTATGAAGGGGATGCCAGTCAGCCTACTGATAGGCTATGAAGGGGATGCCAGTCAGCCTACTGATAGGCTATGAAGGGGATGCCAGTCAGTCTACTGATAGGCTATGAAGGGGATGCCAGTCAGCCTACTGATAGGCTATGAAGGGGATGCCAGTCAGCCTACTGATAGGCTATGAAGGGGATGCCAGTCAGTCTACTGATAGGCTATGAAGGGGATGCCAGTCAGCCTACTGATAGGCTATGAAGGGGATGCCAGTCAGCCTACTGATAGGCTATGAAGGGGATGCCAGTCAGCCTACTGATAGGCTATGAAGGGGATGCCAGTCAGCCTACTGATAGGCTATGAAGGGGATGCCAGTCAGCCTACTGATAGGCTATGAAGGGGATGCCAGTCAGCCTACTGATAGGTACAAACAGTTACGCCCAACGAGACCGGGGAGCCAAATGGGCCAGAGAACCCAGAAGAAGAGACACGGACACTCAAAACAACGGAAAAATGTCTTTACTGAAAAATATATCCACAAACACAAAAACCAAGTAGGCCGGGTGTGACTGGTGAGGTGGCGCCACGTGGTCGGAGCAGGAAATGCAGGTGCTCGTGTTGGAGGAAGCCCTGAGGATATCAATGACCAAGCGCCCGACGCCGGTCTTGGGCAGCCTAAAGAAGGGTAGATCCCGGGAGTTCATTGGCCTCAGCCGGCCTGATTATGATGGGAAACACCTGGGATCACTTAGAGCGCGGGGGCACAACACAAACTGTAACATCTATGGGGTTTTCTACCTCAGTTTCCCATGTGGTCACAAGAGGTCCCTTGTGTCTGTTGGTGGTCTTGTCTGTTTCCTACTTGTCTGCTTCAAAACTCAAGGACTATTCCCATGTCCTATCACCTTCTGGATCACAGTGACCAATGATTAGAGCATTGGTCACTGTGTTCCAGAAGGTGAGAGGACATGGGAATAGTCCTTGAGTTTTGAAGCAGACTGCATGTCAATGAGTGTTCATCAGGGTTAGCAGCAACAGGAACTTGCCACGTATTTTCAGTTATGTTCACACAAGTTAAAGAAATTCAGCTAAAAATGATGCTATGAACACCCGAATTCTTCGCAATAGACGGCATATTCAACTTGTTAGGTTAATCTGTGGTTCAATGGAAGTCTGGTTCTGGCTACTGTGGGTACCAGTGACTTGCATTAGTGTGTATTTGTAATGTGAATTGATGTATATTTAAGAGTATGTATATTTTTTTATGTATTTTTGTTTGTTCAAGAATAAAGATACTTGATCTATAAATACACTTTTGTCTGGTCGTTAAAGTTCTAAGTATGACGTTTAAGGAAACTGGTTAAATTGCCATTAATATTCAAGAGATGCAAAAAACACTAGTTCAGTCAATTTGAAAATGTAAGTTCAATTGCTGCCTTAAAAACATGAGTTAACATAACTTGAATTGGCAGTTGGTATGAATACAGTTTTAAGTTAACTTTACTTGAAATTGTGAGTTAAGATAGTGTAGAATTTAAAGTTGCTTTGACAAGATAATGTAACATCTTAAGTCTCTTTAACTCAAAGTATAAGTTGTAACGATTTGATCATTAATTGAACAACTTGTATAACTTAATTTTGTGAGTTGAAAAAAAGCTTATTTGACCTTGAGTTAACTCATGTTTTTATGTAGTAGTGTGCCTACTGCTCTTATCTCTCTCACACACACACACACACACACACACACACACACACACACACACACACACACACACACACTCTCTCTATCTTTCTCTGTGTGCTGCTCTTACTGCCTACTGCTCTTATCTCTCTCTCACATACACACACAGTTGATATCCTTAGGAACACACAATGAATAACAATGTTATGAATAAATGTACACACACACACACACACACACACACACACACACACACACAAACACACACACAAACACACACAAGCATACACACACACTCTATCTTTCTATGCGTACTGCTCTTACTGCGTACTGCTCTTACCTCTCTTTCACATACACACACACACACACACACATACACACACACAAACACACACAAGCATACACACACACACACACACACACACACAAACACACACACAAGCATACACACACACACACTCTATCTTTCTATGCGTACTGCTCTTACTGCGTACTGCTCTTACCTCTCTTTCACATACACACACACACACACACACATACACACAAACACACATACACACACAAACACACACACACACACACACACACACACAGCAAGTGAGAACATTAAGAACAGAGTAATAACTATCATTCTTACACAGCAAATGAGAACATTATGAACAAAATAACAGTACAGCATTTCACACACACACCACACACACACACACACACACACCACACACACACACACACACACTCTCTCTATCTCTCTGCCTACTGCTCTTATCTGACACACACAC
>JANIIK010002574.1:0-23589 GCA_027704905.1 Muraenolepis orangiensis | reverse complement strand
GTGTGAATACATACACTACACAACATATTCAACGTTATAATTGTCTCTTATATTTAACATAATCGAACCAAATGTTTTACATCATGTTTGCTACTCCATACATTTAGTTAATTAGATCTAGTACTTGAAATGATTGTATCATAACATAATGACGCTTGGTTTATGTATTTAGTTAGATATATTCTTCCATTCATTTGAGTGTAATGTTGCGTGAAGTACACTCTTACTTCAGCAAAACCACTACAGTTTCCTCCAATTAGAGCCTTGATTTGGTGCACAAAAATATTGTAGCGAACCCCGAGAAGGAGCTTGGAGGAAGACACGACGAGTGTTCTTTGTCACTGCTCTGTGTCCCGTGCACCTCTCCACCCCAGAGTCAGCATTCATTAACCAGGAAACAGCATGACACGCCACTTCCTGAACCAACACTCTCACCAAAGCTCTCACACACACACACAGACACAGACACAGACACACACAGACACACACAGACACACACAGACACACACAGACACACACACACACACACACACACACACACAAACACACAATAACCAAAACGTAACACACCCATAAATTAACCCACATATGTTCTGTAACCCAACAGAATACAAGAGAACATAACTCGAAACATATTACCCACAACCCCCAGTTCCCCCTCGCCACTTTCGCGGCCACGCCCCCCCGGGCCGTTACGTAATACTTCCTGGTGCTAATGCACTTCAGCACTTCCCTTTTTTTGTGGCTCCGCTTTTGGGTTTTTAACAATTTGTTTTATTTATTTTCTGGTCAGTTTATTATGGGAATTAGTAAACAATGGAATACCGGGCTGAGGAAGGTGCTTACCGACAGTCCTGTGATATCAAACGTAGCTTTTAGCTTTATCCTCATGGGACTAGAGAAGCTGGTGGAGTTGGAGTTTCAGTGTCCTTGCAGGCCCACATGGAACAGAGTGTTTTCATCTGCGTTCTTCGTTATCCCTGCTGTCATGACCTTCACGTTGATGCTGATCATTCAAAGGTGCAGATGTTGTTCTCCCTGGGACCGAAAAACTCTATTATGTATCTTCTCAAGTTTTGTCCCCGCTGTCGTTTGGCAGACTTTAATGTTCCTGGACGGCCGGTACCTTGCCTGTGCTTTGACAGACTGGGAAGGCAGATATGTGAAAGTGGACAAGGCAGCTCCTCAAAATTGGTGTGAGCCAACAAGTGAGGGGGCTGTCCCTCTAAAGCTCATGCTTCGCTCCCAGGATTATTTTTTTCGATCTCAGGTGAGTGGAAGAATGATCTCTAAATGAATTGCATAGATTTACGGGGGTCAAGGATGCACTCTACAAATACATCCATAATGAAAATGAATGACCCGTTACAATTATAAGTGTATAAATAACATTGCATTATTAAAATTGGGGGCAGGATAGTTTAGTGGTTAGTTATAGTCGAAAGGTTGGGGGTTCGGTCCAAACATGTCTGTAGTCTACCTGTTGGCAATCTTGCGTTATTCGAGATGACGAGCATGCTCCTTAATGCCCTGTATTTTTGTAAACTGTGAGTTACTTTGAATAACAGTGTCTGCGTAATGACCAAATAGTACATCCTGATACCATTTAATAATTGTATTATTTATGAACGTGCACTGTTACTTTACTCTCCTTTTCCTTTCACAGTGTACAGGCATTATCTTTCTGATAATCATCTGTGTGGGACTCATGGCATATGGGATCAGACAGTGCTGTGAGCAGAAGAAGGAGGAGGAGGAGGAGAAGAAGAAGAAGAAGTACTTTCAATTAAGGGTTTCCTCCTTGGTCTGAAGAACCCAACAAGAAGGACTGAATATTGGGTTTGGGGAAACCAAAAAGAAACATGTTATGTGCTCATAACAGAGCCTAAGCCACAAGGACAGATTCTAGCAAACCATCTGTGCAAACTGTTATTTCAATAATTGTTTGATTAGCATATAACTGTTTAAACAGCCGTGTGATTCATCTTAATTCGGGATGTATAACCATGTAACTAGGGTTTTGTAGGATACTATTAAACGTATGCCGCTTTGCCAGTCTGTAGACGAGGATAAAAAGTTATGCATTGCACATTGCGAGAGAAATTGTTCAACAGTATACTTTATTTGACAATATTTTGTAAGATGTTGTTGCCACGATTAATTCATTCATGAATATAATGTTGGCCAGACTTCTTTTATTTTAACCAAGTTGTTTGACAAATAAAATACATTTGTTTTATTAACAGTATAGTATATGATTACAAAACATTGCATGACAACACATCATAATCACATTCATTATGAAATATTAAAAACTAGTATAACCAAAGAGGACCTTACATTTGATACTAAAAGTTGATGTGATGCTTCTACAAACCCAGTCCGCCTATACAGTGGTAGGTGCACCAACGTCTATCTATCCAGCTATCCTATACTAGAATAGGGTGCTGTTGAGGGATTTCATTGGCATTTCTACAAATCTGCAAAGCAATCGAGCACAAGGCACCCTATTTATGCATATTGAGTTGTGGATCCAATCATGTTACATTGATACATGTTGCCAAAGATCAGACTTCTGCAGCATGCAATTTATTTCCAATGAGAAACTTTATTTAACAAGCGATTGTTTTTTTCAAACATTCCCTTTATTACTTTATGGTGCCCTCACACCATAGCGTATGCTGAAACCTATGAGTTGCGTGTAAAAAATATTTGTATACGAACCAAACGCAACGGAAATCAACAATTTTGTCAATTTGTAACCTATTCGACCTATGGGTTGCGTGTGGGTTGCGTGCAGAACTTCCGAGTTGCGTTTGAGTTGTTTGAGTTGACGTCGGTCATGTCACAGTTACGGTGGTTGACAGGGGGCGTGGCCAAGCCGCGTACCTGTTGCGATCGTGTTGTGTGCGTAGCGTGCCTGTTGCGTATAATTTGCTCGCAGGCATTCGCAGAGAATTATTGAACATGTTCAAAATTTCCGAACTTACTCTGCGTGTCTGCGATCACCTGCGTGCTTGTTGCGTACTTCAAACCTATAAAACCTATTAGTTGCGTGTGAGTTGCGTTCGGAACTTATGACCACTATTTTTTATTCGCAACAATACGCAACTGGTGATCGCTATGGTGTCAGGGCACCATTAGATATGCCAATACAATATCAATTGATTAACCAGATCTGGGTGATGATCTACATATGAATTGATTACCTTGAATACATTTATGACTGATTCGTTTTTTATTTAACAATTTGTTGTCAATAGATTCAGCACTTCCCTTTTTCCAACTTGAAATGAACCTTCACACTTTAATTTAATCTTGTTAAACATTTGCCACATAAGTACGGAAGAGTATTAGGGCCAGGCATAACAAACAAAAAAATGAGAGGAAGATTTTTAATTTATTTTGCATGTCGAGAATAAAGTCGAAATGTTGAGAATAAAGTCTAAATATCATTTAGACTTTTTTTTTTTTGCACGATTCTTGGGACCAAATATCCATAATTCACCAAACAAGTGTTGCACAGTGAGTATACTATATTTTACACAAATCCAATCGAAAAACGATCGATAGGTATATTGAATACCGTATACAAACCAATATAAACACATGCTAGCAATTGTTAGTCACGTTTGCGTTTCATTCTGCCACAGACACAGAAGAATAGTCTCTTGACTAACACAACAAAGGTCAGGAGCATTATCAGCCCAATTCCTAATAAAAACAGGATAACATCTACCGAGTGGTAGGAATACCAAGGCATTGTGTAGGACTCTGTTCTCAGGTGAGCTGCACCTTTGTTCCGTATCACATACTCTATCCAGAAGAGGGCGAGGTCTAATGGCCTTATTGGCAGGTCCCTACTGAGTCTAGCGAGTCGCCGCATGTTTATCCCGTATGAGGGTTCATGAATGACATCTTTAATGCCTTCTAGAAAGCTGTTACTGTTCATAGTGAATATATTTAGGACTTTGCCGGCTCCTCAAAATTTTATTTTGAAGAGATTGTCATGTTGGTCAAAGACCAACGGAAGTCCCAGGATGGGAACTCCGTGGTAGATAGCCTCGTGCACTCCATTGGTTCCTCCGTGTGCCACAAACACTTTGGTTTTCGCGTGTCCTAAAAGGTCATTTTGTGGCATCCAATCAACAAGTAAAGTGTTGTTGCCT
Source organism: Muraenolepis orangiensis (assembly GCA_027704905.1). Classification (NCBI taxonomy): domain Eukaryota; kingdom Metazoa; phylum Chordata; class Actinopteri; order Gadiformes; family Muraenolepididae; genus Muraenolepis; species Muraenolepis orangiensis. The sequence continues at coordinate 19,420 of JANIIK010002574.1, read as the reverse complement.
AAAGACACTGGCGGCTTACCTGTATGCCTCCAGATAATTTTCTGAGGCAGTTTTGCAAAAGCAGCAGCGATTTCCTCTGATATTTCACGGGGAAGACTTGAAATGAGCGTCCCCAGAGACATAATAATGACTCCGTGCTCTCCTGAACTCTGGACAAAGTCCTCCAGGTGTGGAGGAAGAGGTTTAGCTGGTTTACATTGAAATCCTCCCATATAGATAACATTAGGCATGGTGGGCCATGGGAACTCGAACACAAAGTCAATTCTCATAAGCCACAGGTCAGCTCTTTGAAAAAGGGAAATAAAAGAATGTTGGCCAAAGAATTTTTGCATCAAGCCATCATAGTTTGATGTGATAAAATATGCTATTTTACATTGTGTGAAGCAGTAAGCTAATATATTCAAAACTCTTTCTTGGAAGCTCATCTTATCGGAAAGCTCCGTCCCTGCAAGTGGAATATAAGAAAGAGGTGAAGGGGCAATATTAAAATGGCCTTCACCATCAAATGTCCATCTCACATTAAAGACTAAAGGCAGATCTAAGTGGCGGGCAACCATGACACCAGTTAGTGTGAACGGGTCCGTCAGAACCACGTCAAATTGTACGGCCCGTAAAGACTCCATAAAGTGTTTGTCGTCAAAAATATGCTCAATCAATTCAGCCCACATCTTGTGCAGGATGGACATTGCCTTCATTTCCTCCATTTCCAGTTCCAAACGAGCCCAGAAAGACCTTCCCTTCCTCTGGATCTCCAGAAGTCTACCAACAAATATAGTGAAGAATTCATGATCAAAGCCACAGTCCATTTTGAGTGTTATTGCAGTATAGAACGGGGAGCTCTCCTTGATGTACCAGCTGTCTTCTGTTCGCACCACTGAGACACTGTGGCCCCTTGCATGAAGCTCTTCAACAATAATGTTCATGTTCACCCAGTGACTCCCGTCTACTGGCAAAACCAGCACGTTTGCTGCGCGATTTTTGTGGGAACATCGGCCCATAGTATGCCAGATGGCGGAGAATGTCACTGCATTCTCGATTCGGACTTTATAGCCTATATGTGCGACTGTCAATCCGATAATGTAATAATCTTTTCTTTTTTTTTTCTCAAAATAATCTTCCGGGCCAAAAATGATTGCTGGAGGGCCACCAATGGCCCGCGGGCCGCCTGTTTCGACCCATGCTATACGCCCTTGTTCAGCAGCCTGATGGCCTGACTGGAAGCTGTCCCTGAGTATTTGTGAGGCACTTGATACTGCAGTATCGCCTGCCTGACAAATTATTGTGATAAAGTCTTAATTATAAGGAAATAACACATGCCCAAATCTATTTGATGTAGGAATATATAAAACACAAATGAAGTGTGAATACATACACTACACAACATATTCAATGTTATAATTGTCTCTTATATTTAACATAATCGAACCAAATGTTTTACATCATGTTTGCTACTCCATACATTTAGTTAATTAGATCTAGTACTTGTAATGATTATATCATAACATAATGACGCTTGGTTTATGTATTTAGTTAGATATATTCTTCCATTAATTTGAGTGTAATGTTGCGTGAAGTACACTCTTACCTCAGCAAAACCACTACAGTTTCCTCCAATTAGAGCCTTGATTTGGTGCACAGAAACATTGTAGCGAACCCCGAGAAGGAGCTTGAAGGAAGACACGACGAGTGTTCTTTGTCACTGCTCTGTGTCCCGTGCACCTCTCCACCCCAGAGTCAGCATTCATTAACCACCCAGGAAACAGCATGACACGCAACTTCCTGAACCGAAACTCTCACCAAAGCTCTCACACACACACACACACACACACACACACACACACACACACACACACACACACACACACACACACACACACACACACACACACACACACACACACACACACACACACACACACACACACACACACACACACACACACACACACACACACACACACACACACACACACACACACACTAACCAAAACGTAACACACCCATTAATTAACCCACATATGTTCTGTAACCCAACAGAACACAAGAGAACATAACCCGAAACCCATATTACACACAACCCCCAGTTCCTCCTCGCCACTTGCTTGGCTAAATGGCGGCCACGCCCCCCCGGGCCGTTACGTAATACTTCCTGCTGCTAATGCACTTCAGCACTTCCCTTTTTTTTGTGGCTCCGCTTTTATTTTCTGGTCAGTTTATTATGGGAAGTAGACGACAATGGCTTACCAGGCTGAGGAATAAGCTTAGCAACAGTCCTCTGATATCAAACGTAGCTTTTAGCTTTATCCTCATGGGACTAGAGAAGCTGGTGGAGTTGGAGTTTCAGTGTCCTTGCAGGCCCACATGGAACGGAGTGTTTTCATCTGCGTTCTTCGTTATCCCTGCTGTCATGGCCTTCACGTTGATGCTGATCATTCAAGGGTGCAGATGTGGTGCCAGGTTCCGAAACACTGTATCCATCTCAAGTTTTGTCCCCGCTGTCGTTTGGCTGATTTTGCTGTTCCTGGACGGCCAGTACTTTGCCTGTGCTAGGACACACTGGGAAGGCAGATATGTGATAGTGGACAAGGCAGCTCCTCAAAAGTGGTGTGAGCCAACAAGTGAGGGGGCCGTCCCTCTGCAAGAGCTGATGCTTCGCTCCCAGCTGCTTTTTGTTTATTCTCAGGTGAGTGGAAGAATGATCTCTAAATGAATTGCATAGATTTACGGGGGTCAAGGATGCACTACTATTAGCACTACTAATACATCCATAATGAAAATGAATGACCCGTTACAATTATACGTGTATAAATAACATTGCATTATTAAAATTGGGGGCAGGATAGTTTAGTGGTTAGTTTGTCTGAGTTATAGTCGAAAGGTTGGGGGTTCGGTCCAAACATGTCTGTAGTCTACCTGTTGGCAATCTTGCGTTATTCGAGATGACGAGCATGCTCCTTAATGCCCTGTATTTTTGTAAACTGTGAGTTACTTTGAATAACAGTGTCTGCTTAATGACCAAATAGTACATCCTGATACCATTTAATAATTGTATGGGTCACTCTCCTTTTCCTTTCACAGGTTATAGGCATTATCCTTCTGATATTCATCTGTGTGGGACTCATGGTATATGTGATCAGACAGAGCTGCCAACAGGACATGGAGTTGAAGGATGCAGATTTACCCCTCAAGATGAGGGTTGCCCACACTATTTGAAGACTACCACACACCCCACTTTCAATCTTGGGTTTCCTCCTTGGCCTGAAGAACCCAACAAGAAGGACTGAATATTGGGTTTGGGGAAACCAAAAAGAAACATGTTATGTGCTCATAACAGAGCCTAAGCCACAAGGACAGATTCTAGCAAACCATCTGTGTAAACTTATTTCAATAATTGTTTGATTAGCATATAACTGTTTAAACAGCCGTATGATTCATCTTAATTCGGGATGTATAACCATGTAACTAGGGTTTTGTAGGATACTAAACATATGCCGCTTTGCCAGTCTGTAGACGAGGATAAAAAGTTATGCATTGCACATTGCGAGAGACATTGTTCAACAGTATACTTTATTTGACAATATGTTGTTGCCACGATTAATTCATTCATGAATATAATGTTAGCCAGACTTCTTTTATTTTAACCAAGTTGTTTGGCCCAGCTCTAAATTACATTAGTTTTATTAACAGTATAGTATATGATTACAAAACATTGCATGACAACACATCATAATCACATTCATTATGAAATATTAAAAACTAGTTTAACTAAAGAGGACCTTACATTTGATACTAAAAGTTGATGTGATGCTTCTACAAACCCAGTCGCAATCGAGCACAAGGCACCCTAATTATGCATATTGAGTCGTTAATCCAATCATGTTACATTGATCCATGTTGCCAAAGATCAGACTTCTGCAGCATGCTATTTATTTAACAAGCAATTGTTTTTTTCAAACATGCCCTTGATTACTTTATGGTGCCCTCACACCATAGCGTATGCCGTGTAAAAAATATTTGTATACGAACCAAACGCAACCGAAATCAACTATTTTGTCAATTTGTAACCTATTCGACCTATGGGTTGCGTGCAGAACTTACGAGTTGCGTTTGAGTTGTTTGACTTAACATCGGTGATGTCACGGTTATGGTGGTTGACAGGGGGCGTGGCCAAGCCGCGTACCTGTTGCGTGCGTGTCTGCGATCACCTGCGTGCTTGTTGCGTACTTCAAACCTATAAAACCTATTAGTTGCGTGTGAGTTGCGTTCGGAACTTATGACCACTATTTTTTATTCGCAACAATACGCAACTGGTGATCGCTATGGTGTGAGGGCACCATTAGATATGCCAATACAATTGTAACAGTGGGGTATGGTGGGGCCACTTAAACACAGCCAGACAACGCCACCTTGGGAGTTGCGCCCAAGGAAATAGTTAAGGAGGGGGATATGCAAGGGACACCTTTAGGTTACAGTGTACGGGATACCCTAGGTTATTTCCAAGTAAATAGGCAGAGACGTGGTTCCAAAGTTAGAATGAAAAAGTATATTTTATTATACATCCACAATTTACATTCAAATAGATCTAAAACTCTGCTCTACATATAAAATAGGTTTCCAGCCTGCTGTAATAAAAGCTCACCTATCTGGGGCTAGTTGCTACAGCCGTCCTGGGGCAGGTTCCACCCGGGGAAGGGAGGTATACTCACCACTAGGGGGGGGGGGGCTCATGGTGCAAGCTAACACATCACTTCACTCGGGAACACACAGCAAACGAGAAAAGGGGTGACCACACAGTGCAATTATTTCAGGCTCACGCAACAGTGTAAAACCCCAAGATAGGCTACAAACCTCCCCCGCCAGAATGGCACCCTACCCAGACTATAGGCTACTTAACCCTGGCAGATAGCTTCACAGCATGGGACAGACCGGTTGGTTTATGGTTGTAGGTAAGAGCAGACTGGTATAGGCTACCAGGAAGAGAATGCCTGCATGACTGGACTTCGAACAGGTAGGCCTATACAGCTGCCTATGGCACATGTAAACAAAACACAAAACCAAAACCCTAACTACAGATCAAAGGCAAGTTGGCAAAACCTAGTTTTGCCAAAGGCAAAACAGCAGGTGGCTTTCTGACCGACCTGAGGGCAGAATATACACATGATAAATAAAACAATTCGGTAGATACCAAAATAGAAGCTTGGCAGAAAGGTTACCTTGGATGCCATAAGGGCAATCCTATAATACCACCTATGGTTTAGCCTACCTGTCAGCTGCGTATGGCAAGCCTACCTACTCCACCGGCCGACACCGTGTAGGCTACCTTAGCGATGGGACCAAGCATAGCTATTTAGGCGCACCAGCTTGACTACCTGTCAAGGATAAGAAGGTTGTAAGTGCAGCAGCAACCGACACGCAGCATACTCCATGAAAAGGATCACGACCTACCTCTGACCCCCCGAGGAAGAGACTAACGTTGGCTCCCAGCAACCAGGAAGTCAGGTGACCAAGAGGCAGAACACTGGGTACGCCCAGGTTATTTAAAGGGTCCAGACCTAATTGTCTACCAATTAACTAATTGGCTGCCCTGTCACACAATATTAATTGATTAACCAGATCTGGGCGATGATATACATATTAATTGATTACCTTAAATTCATTTATGACTGATTTGTTTTTTATCTAACAATTTGTTGTCAATAGATCGATAGGTATATTGAATACCATATACAAACAGACACAGAACACACAGACACAGAAGAACAGTCTCTTGACTAACACAACAAAGGTCAGGAGCATTATCAGCCCAATTCCTAATAAAAACAGGATAACATCTACCGAGTGGTAGGAATACCAAGGCATTGTGTAGGACTCTGTTCTCAGGTGAGCTGCACCTTTGTTCCGTATCACATACTCTATCCAGAAGAGGGCGAGGTCTAATGGCTTTATTGGCAGGTCCCTATGGAGTCTAGAGAGTCGCTGCATGTTTATCCCGTATGAGGGTTCATGTATGACATCTTCAATGCCTTCTAGAAAGCTGTTACTGTTCATAGTGAATATATTTAGGACTTTGCCGGCTCCTCGAAATTTTATTTGTCGTGTTGGTCAAAGACCAACGGAAGTCCCAGGATGGGAACTCCGTGGTAGATAGCCTCTTGCACTCCATTGGTTCCTCCGTGTGCCACAAACACTTTGGTTTTCGCGTGTCCTAAAAGGTCATTTTGTGGCATCCAATCAACAAGTAATGTGTTGTTGCCTAAAGACACTGGCGGCTTACCTGTATGCCTCCAGATAATTTTCTGAGGCAGTTTTGCAAAAGCAGCAGCGATTTCCTCTGATATTTCATGGGGAAGACTTGAAATGAGCGTCCCCAGAGACATAATGATGACTCCGTGCTCTCCTGAACTCTGGACAAAGTCCTCCAGGTGTGGAGGAAGAGGTTTAGCTGGTTTACATTGAAATCCTCCCATATAGATAACATTAGGCATGGTGGGCCGTGGGAACTCGAACACAAAGTCAATTCTCATAAGCCACAGGTCAGCTCTTTGAAAAAGGGAAATAAAAGAATCTTGGCCAAAGTATTTTTGCATCAAGCCATCACTGTGTACATACATCTACTGATGCCTAGTCTGGACACATCTTCAGTGATGTTCCTGGAATCATAGGACGTTTTGGGTCTCGCAACATCATACGCCCTCCTCCAGGTGACCCAGCCGGGGCTGATCAGACCCCAGCTTGTCTCCAGATGGCTAGCTAGCTACCATGACTCCATGGCTCCCCTCTTTTGAGCCACAACCATCTTGAGGCCCTCTCTGCCGCCTCGGTGGTACTGCGGATGGCTCTCCTCTTTCTCACTCCCTCGATGCCTAATCTGCTGAAGGCTCTGACCAAGGAACGGGCTGCGAATCCTCTGCATCCAACTTCCACCGGGAAATACCTTGCTCTCCAACCAGCCTGCTGACAGTCGCTGACCAGTCCTGCGTACTTGGAGAGCTTCCTTTCAAAGGCTTCTTCCAAGCGATCTTCCCACGGGACTGTCAGCTCCAGCAGCACAGCTTGCTTGGTGGACTCAGACACAAGAACAATGTCTGGTCGCAGGGTGGTGACTGCAATATGGCTGGGGAACTTCAGCTGATGTTCAAGGTCCACCAACAACTGCCAGTCTCTTGCAGACGTCAGTATGCCTGCAGATGTTTTTCTGGCAGAAGTTGGCTTGTCCCCAGCTCTGACAAAGGCGATGGTGTCCTTGGAGTGTCGGAACTGCTTTGACCACGCCAGTCCTGCGCTGATGGCTTCAGCAATGGTCTTCAGGACATGGTCATGCCTCCACCTGTACCGTCCATCTCCAAGTGCCTTTGTACAGCAACTGAGGATGTGTTCCAGGGTTCCTCGCTTGGAACACAATGGGCATGCTGGTGTCTCTGCTATGCCCCATGTGTGCAGATTTGACGGGCTTGGAAGCACATCATACACTGCCTGGATTAGGAATTTGATGCGGTGAGGTTCGGCTTTCCAAAGCTCAGCCCAGGTCACTTTCCTCTCAACCGCATTCTCACATCTCGTCCAAGCTCCCTGTTGCTTCATTCCCACTGCCTTGCAGGTTCTTGTCTCCTCCACTGCTGCTCTCACCTCCTCCTGAACAAGACGGCGCCCTTCCTTCCCCCTGGTGTTCATTTGGGGAGTTGGAAAGGATCCTAGCCCAGCTCGACCTCGTGTGACCACTCCCACCAGGCTCTTGTGACGCAGCCTTGCCTCTGCCTCTTGAACTGCTTCCTCTGCCCTCCATTTTCTGCCAGTCCTCACTTGGATCCCTGCTTTAGCCACCTTCGGATCACTTGAGTCCCTGTATTGAACCACTTCTCTGGCTCTAGTTACCTTGAATTCCTCCTCCAAGGATTTGAAAGGCAGTTGCAGCTTGTTGGTGTTCCCGTAGAGTGCAATGCTGCTCAGGCTCCTTGGTAACCCAAGCCATCTCCGGAGGTGGTTGCTGACCCTCCTCTCTAGGGTCCCAACTGTTGAGATAGGGACCGCATAGACAAGGAGGGGCCACAGAATCCTGGGAAGAATGCCATGTTGGTAGACCCAGGCTTTAAACTTCCCAGGACTTGTCCACGGATTTCAGCCAGCCATCCAACTCAGTGCAGGTCGACTGGATAGATGTTGTGTCTCTCAGAGAGCAGTCAAAAACTTTTCCTAAGCTCTTGACTGGCTTCTCTGAGATAGATGGGATGGCTGTGTTTGCGATGTTAAACCGGAACTTGTCCACCACCTTCCCTTTCCTCAGCACCATTGATCTGAATTTGGCGGGTTTGAAACGCATCCGGGCCCACTCCACCAGCTCTTCAAGCCCCTTCAGAATCCACCGGCAGCCTGGGACTGATTCTGTCACGACTGTGAGGTCATCCATGAATGCCCTGATGGGTGGTTGCCGTTGTCCGGAATTCGTGCGGGGCCCTCTGCACTCTGGCTCAGCAGACTTAGTGAGCATGTTCATGGCTAGGTAGAACAATGTCACAGAGATAGTGATGATACCGATCTCCACCTTGTGCCAACTGGATGTTATTGCTCCTGAAGAGACCCTCATCCTGAAATTGCTGTAATAATCAGCGATGAGGTCTCTACACCTGCTTGGGACATGATGTTTTGTCAAAGTGAACTGAACCAGCTTGTGTGGAATGGAGCCGAATGCATTCTCCAGGTCAAACCACAGCACTGACATGTTGCCCATGTTCTCTCTGGCCTCCCGAATAAGCTGTGTCACCACACCGGTATGCTCCAGACATCCTGGCATTCCTGAAATGCCACCTTTCTGGACAGATGTATCGATGTAGGTGTTCTCTGCCAGGTAGGCCGTTTGGAAACAGCGCTGAAGAAAACCTTTGCCTCAACACACAGCAGGGAGATGATGCGGAACTGGTCTAGCTGAGTGGAGTTTTCCTCCTTCGGGATCCATACCCCTTCAGCCACTCTCCTTTGATCAGGGATCCTCCCCCTTCTCCAGAAGACTCGCAAGATGTACCACATCATAGTTTGGTGTGATAAAATATGCTATATTACATTGTGTGAAGCAGTAAGCAAATATATTCAAAACTCTTTCTTGGAAGCTCATCTTATCGGAAAGCTCCATCCCTGCAAGTGGAATATAAGAAAGAGGAGAAGGGGCAATATTAAAATGGCCTTCACCATCAAATGTCCATCTCACATTAAAGACTAAAGGCAGATCTAAGTGGCGGGCAACCATGACACCAGTTTGTGTGAACGGGTCCGTCAGAACCACGTCAAATTTTGCGGCCCGTAAATACTCCATAAAGTGTTTGTCGTCAAAAATATGCTCAATCAATTCGGCCCACTTCTTGTGCAGGATGGACATTGCCTTCATTTCCTCCATTTCCAGTTCCAAACGAGCCCAGAAAGACCTTCCCTTCCTCTGGATCTCCAGGAGTCTTCCAACAAATATAGTGAAGAATTCATGATCAAAGCCACCGTCCATTTTGAGTGTTATTGCAGTATAGAACGGGGAGCTCTCCTTGATGTACCAGCTGTCTTCTGTTCGCACCACTGAGACACTGTGGCCCCTTGCATGAAGCTCTTCAACAATAATGTTCATGTTCACCCAGTGACTCCCATCTACTGGCAAAAGCAGCACGCTTGCTGCGCGATTTTTGTGGGAACATCGGCCCATAGTATGCCAGATGGTGGAGAATGTCACTGCATTCTCGATTCGGACATTATAGCCTATATGTGCGACTGTCAATCCGATAATATAATAATTATTATTTTTTTTTTCTCAAAATAATCTTCCGGGCCAAATATTATTGCTGGAGGGCCACCAATGGCTCGCGGGCCGCCTGTTTCGACCCATGCTATACAAATTATTGTCATAAAGTCTTAATTATAAGGAAATAACACATGCCCAAATCTATTTGATGTAGGAATATATAAAACACAAATGAAGTGTGAATACATACACTACACAACATATTCAATGTTATAATTGTCTCTTATATTTAACATAATCGAACCAAATGTTTTACATCATGTTTGCTACTCCATACATTTAGTTAATTAGATCTAGTACTTGTAATGATTATATCATAACATAATGACGCTTGGTTTATGTATTTAGTTAGATATATTCTTCCATTAATTTGAGTGTAATGTTGCGTGAAGTACACTCTTACCTCAGCAAAACCACTACAGTTTCCTCCAATTAGAGCCTTGATTTGGTGCACAGAAACATTGTAGCGAACCCCGAGAAGGAGCTTGAAGGAAGACACGACGAGTGTTCTTTGTCACTGCTCTGTGTCCCGTGCACCTCTCCACCCCAGAGTCAGCATTCATTAACCACCCAGGAAACAGCATGACACGCAACTTCCTGAACCGAAACTCTCACCAAAGCTCACACACACACACACACACACACACACACACACACACACACACACACACACACACACACACACACACACACACACACACACACACACACACACACACACACACACACACACACACACACACACACACACACACACACACACCACACACACACACACACACACACACACACACACACACACACACACACACACACACACAATAACCAAAACGTAACACACCCATTAATTAACCCACATATGTTCTGTAACCCAACAGAACACAAGAGAACATAACCCGAAACCCATATTACACACAACCCCCAGTTCCTCCTCGCCACTTGCTTGGCTAAATGGCGGCCACGCCCCCCCGGGCCGTTACGTAATACTTCCTGCTGCTAATGCACTTCAGCACTTCCCTTTTTTTTGTGGCTCCGCTTTTATTTTCTGGTCAGTTTATTATGGGAAGTAGACGACAATGGCTTACCAGGCTGAGGAATAAGCTTAGCAACAGTCCTCTGATATCAAACGTAGCTTTTAGCTTTATCCTCATGGGACTAGAGAAGCTGGTGGAGTTGGAGTTTCAGTGTCCTTGCAGGCCCACATGGAACGGAGTGTTTTCATCTGCGTTCTTCGTTATCCCTGCTGTCATGGCCTTCACGTTGATGCTGATCATTCAAGGGTGCAGATGTGGTGCCAGGTTCCGAAACACTGTATCCATCTCAAGTTTTGTCCCCGCTGTCGTTTGGCTGATTTTGCTGTTCCTGGACGGCCAGTACTTTGCCTGTGCTAGGACACACTGGGAAGGCAGATATGTGATAGTGGACAAGGCAGCTCCTCAAAAGTGGTGTGAGCCAACAAGTGAGGGGGCCGTCCCTCTGCAAGAGCTGATGCTTCGCTCCCAGCTGCTTTTTGTTTATTCTCAGGTGAGTGGAAGAATGATCTCTAAATGAATTGCATAGATTTACGGGGGTCAAGGATGCACTACTATTAGCACTACTAATACATCCATAATGAAAATGAATGACCCGTTACAATTATACGTGTATAAATAACATTGCATTATTAAAATTGGGGGCAGGATAGTTTAGTGGTTAGTTTGTCTGAGTTATAGTCGAAAGGTTGGGGGTTCGGTCCAAACATGTCTGTAGTCTACCTGTTGGCAATCTTGCGTTATTCGAGATGACGAGCATGCTCCTTAATGCCCTGTATTTTTGTAAACTGTGAGTTACTTTGAATAACAGTGTCTGCTTAATGACCAAATAGTACATCCTGATACCATTTAATAATTGTATGGGTCACTCTCCTTTTCCTTTCACAGGTTATAGGCATTATCCTTCTGATATTCATCTGTGTGGGACTCATGGTATATGTGATCAGACAGAGCTGCCAACAGGACATGGAGTTGAAGGATGCAGATTTACCCCTCAAGATGAGGGTTGCCCACACTATTTGAAGACTACCACACACCCCACTTTCAATCTTGGGTTTCCTCCTTGGCCTGAAGAACCCAACAGAAGGACTGAATATTGGGTTTGGGGAAACCAAAAAGAAACATGTTATGTGCTCATAACAGAGCCTAAGCCACAAGGACAGATTCTAGCAAACCATCTGTGTAAACTTATTTCAATAATTGTTTGATTAGCATATAACTGTTTAAACAGCCGTATGATTCATCTTAATTCGGGATGTATAACCATGTAACTAGGGTTTTGTAGGATACTAAACATATGCCGCTTTGCCAGTCTGTAGACGAGGATAAAAAGTTATGCATTGCACATTGCGAGAGACATTGTTCAACAGTATACTTTATTTGACAATATGTTGTTGCCACGATTAATTCATTCATGAATATAATGTTAGCCAGACTTCTTTTATTTTAACCAAGTTGTTTGGCCCAGCTCTAAATTACATTAGTTTTATTAACAGTATAGTATATGATTACAAAACATTGCATGACAACACATCATAATCACATTCATTATGAAATATTAAAAACTAGTTTAACTAAAGAGGACCTTACATTTGATACTAAAAGTTGATGTGATGCTTCTACAAACCCAGTCGCAATCGAGCACAAGGCACCCTAATTATGCATATTGAGTCGTTAATCCAATCATGTTACATTGATCCATGTTGCCAAAGATCAGACTTCTGCAGCATGCTATTTATTTAACAAGCAATTGTTTTTTTCAAACATGCCCTTGATTACTTTATGGTGCCCTCACACCATAGCGTATGCCGTGTAAAAAATATTTGTATACGAACCAAACGCAACCGAAATCAACTATTTTGTCAATTTGTAACCTATTCGACCTATGGGTTGCGTGCAGAACTTACGAGTTGCGTTTGAGTTGTTAACATCGTGACTTAACATCGGTGATGTCACGGTTATGGTGGTTGACAGGGGGCGTGGCCAAGCCGCGTACCTGTTGCGTGCGTGTCTGCGATCACCTGCGTGCTTGTTGCGTACTTCAAACCTATAAAACCTATTAGTTGCGTGTGAGTTGCGTTCGGAACTTATGACCACTATTTTTTATTCGCAACAATACGCAACTGGTGATCGCTATGGTGTGAGGGCACCATTAGATATGCCAATACAATTGTAACAGTGGGGTATGGTGGGGCCACTTAAACACAGCCAGACAACGCCACCTTGGGAGTTGCGCCCAAGGAAATAGTTAAGGAGGGGGATGTGCAAGGGACACCTTTAGGTTACAGTGTACGGGATACCCTAGGTTATTTCCAAGTAAATAGGCAGAGACGTGGTTCCAAAGTTAGAATGAAAAAGTATATTTTATTATACATCCACAATTTACATTCAAATAGATCTAAAACTCTGCTCTACATATAAAATAGGTTTCCAGCCTGCTGTAATAAAAGCTCACCTATCTGGGGCTAGTTGCTACAGCCGTCCTGGGGCAGGTTCCACCCGGGGAAGGGAGGTATACTCACCACTAGGGGGGGGGGGGCTCATGGTGCAAGCTAACACATCACTTCACTCGGGAACACACAGCAAACGAGAAAAGGGGTGACCACACAGTGCAATTATTTCAGGCTCACGCAACAGTGTAAAACCCCAAGATAGGCTACAAACCTCCCCCGCCAGAATGGCACCCTACCCAGACTATAGGCTACTTAACCCTGGCAGATAGCTTCACAGCATGGGACAGACCGGTTGGTTTATGGTTGTAGGTAAGAGCAGACTGGTATAGGCTACCAGGAAGAGAATGCCTGCATTACTGGACTTCGAACAGGTAGGCCTATACAGCTGCCTATGGCACATGTAAACAAAACACAAAACCAAAACCCTAACTACAGATCAAAGGCAAGTTGGCAAACTAGTTTGCCAAGCAAACAGCAGGTGGCTTTCTGACCGACCTGAGGGCAGAATATACACATGATAAATAAAACAATTCGGTAGATACCAAAATAGAAGCTTGGCAGAAAGGTTACCTTGGATGCCATAAGGGCAATCCTATAATACCACCTATGGTTTAGCCTACCTGTCAGCTGCGTATGGCAAGCCTACCTACTCCACCGGCCGACACCGTGTAGGCTACCTTAGCGATGGGACCAAGCATAGCTATTTAGGCGCACCAGCTTGACTACCTGTCAAGGATAAGAAGGTTGTAAGTGCAGCAGCAACCGACACGCAGCATACTCCATGAAAAGGATCACGACCTACCTCTGACCCCCCGAGGAAGAGACTAACGTTGGCTCCCAGCAACCAGGAAGTCAGGTGACCAAGAGGCAGAACACTGGGTACGCCCAGGTTATTTAAAGGGTCCAGACCTAATTGTCTACCAATTAACTATTTGGCTGCCCTGTCACACAATATTAATTGATTAACCAGATCTGGGCGATGATATACATATTAATTGATTACCTTAAATTCATTTATGACTGATTTGTTTTTTATCTAACAATTTGTTGTCAATAGATCGATAGGTATATTGAATACCATATACAAACAGACACAGAACACACAGACACAGAAGAACAGTCTCTTGACTAACACAACAAAGGTCAGGAGCATTATCAGCCCAATTCCTAATAAAAACAGGATAACATCTACCGAGTGGTAGGAATACCAAGGCATTGTGTAGGACTCTGTTCTCAGGTGAGCTGCACCTTTGTTCCGTATCACATACTCTATCCAGAAGAGGGTGAGGTCTAATGGCTTTATTGGCAGGTCCCTATGGAGTCTAGAGAGTCGCTGCATGTTTATCCCGTATGAGGGTTCATGTATGACATCTTCAATGCCTTCTAGAAAGCTGTTACTGTTCATAGTGAATATATTTAGGACTTTGCCGGCTCCTCGAAATTGTATTTGTCGTGTTGGTCAAAGACCAACGGAAGTTCCAGGATGGGAACTCCGTGGTAGATAGCCTCTTGCACTCCATTGGTTCCTCCGTGTGCCACAAACACTTTGGTTTTCGCGTGTCCTAAAAGGTCATTTTGTGGCATCCAATCAACAAGTAATGTGTTGTTGCCTAAAGACACTGCCGGCTTACCTGTATGCCTCCAGATAATTTTCTGAGGCAGTTTTGCAAAAGCAGCAGCGATTTCCTCTGATATTTCATGGGGAAGACTTGAAATGAGCGTCCCCAGAGACATAATGATGACTCCGTGCTCTCCTGAACTCTGGACAAAGTCCTCCAGGTGTGGAGGAAGAGGTTTAGCTGGTTTACATTGAAATCCTCCCATATAGATAACATTAGGCATGGTGGGCCGTGGGAACTCGAACACAAAGTCAATTCTCATAAGCCACAGGTCAGCTCTTTGAAAAAGGGAAATAAAAGAATCTTGGCCAAAGTATTTTTGCATCAAGCCATCACTGTGTACATACATCTACTGATGCCTAGTCTGGACACATCTTCAGTGATGTTCCTGGAATCATAGGACGTTTTGGGTCTCGCAACATCATACGCCCTCCTCCAGGTGACCCAGCCAGGGCTGATCAGACCCCAGCTTGTCTCCAGATGGCTAGCTAGCTACCATGACTCCATGGCTCCCCTCTTTTGAGCCACAACCATCTTGAGGCCCTCTCTGCCGCCTCGGTGGTACTGCGGATGGCTCTCCTCTTTCTCACTCCCTCGATGCCTAATCTGCTGAAGGCTCTGACCAAGGAACGGGCTGCGAATCCTCTGCATCCAACTTCCACCGGGAAATACCTTGCTCTCCAACCAGCCTGCTGACAGTCGCTGACCAGTCCTGCGTACTTGGAGAGCTTCCTTTCAAAGGCTTCTTCCAAGCGATCTTCCCACGGGACTGTCAGCTCCAGCAGCACAGCTTGCTTGGTGGACTCAGACACAAGAACAATGTCTGGTCGCAGGGTGGTGACTGCAATATGGCTGGGGAACTTCAGCTGATGTTCAAGGTCCACCAACAACTGCCAGTCTCTTGCAGACGTCAGTATGCCTGCAGATGTTTTTCTGGCAGAAGTTGGCTTGTCCCCAGCTCTGACAAAGGCGATGGTGTCCTTGGAGTGTCGGAACTGCTTTGACCACGCCAGTCCTGCGCTGATGGCTTCAGCAATGGTCTTCAGGACATGGTCATGCCTCCACCTGTACCGTCCATCTCCAAGTGCCTTTGTACAGCAACTGAGGATGTGTTCCAGGGTTCCTCGCTTGGAACACAATGGGCATGCTGGTGTCTCTGCTATGCCCCATGTGTGCAGATTTGACGGGCTTGGAAGCACATCATACACTGCCTGGATTAGGAATTTAATGCGGTGAGGCTCGGCTTTCCAAAGCTCAGCCCAGGTCACTTTCCTCTCAACCGCATTCTCACATCTCGTCCAAGCTCCCTGTTGCTTCATTCCCACTGCCTTGCAGGTTCTTGTCTCCTCCACTGCTGCTCTCACCTCCTCCTGAACAAGACGGCGCCCTTCCTTCCCCCTGGTGTTCATTTGGGGAGTTGGAAAGGATCCTAGCCCAGCTCGACCTCGTGTGACCACTCCCACCAGGCTCTTGTGACGCAGCCTTGCCTCTGCCTCTTGAACTGCTTCCTCTGCCCTCCATTTTCTGCCAGTCCTCACTTGGATCCCTGCTTTAGCCACCTTCGGATCACTTGAGTCCCTGTATTGAACCACTTCTCTGGCTCTAGTTACCTTGAATTCCTCCTCCAAGGATTTGAAAGGCAGTTGCAGCTTGTTGGTGTTCCCGTAGAGTGCAATGCTGCTCAGGCTCCTTGGTAACCCAAGCCATCTCCGGAGGTGGTTGCTGACCCTCCTCTCTAGGGTCCCAACTGTTGAGATAGGGACCGCATAGACAAGGAGGGGCCACAGAATCCTGGGAAGAATGCCATGTTGGTAGACCCAGGCTTTAAACTTCCCAGGACTTGTCCACGGATTTCAGCCAGCCATCCAACTCAGTGCAGGTCGACTGGATAGATGTTGTGTCTCTCAGAGAGCAGTCAAAAACTTTTCCTAAGCTCTTGACTGGCTTCTCTGAGATAGATGGGATGGCTGTGTTTGCGATGTTAAACCGGAACTTGTCCACCACCTTCCCTTTCCTCAGCACCATTGATCTGAATTTGGCGGGTTTGAAACGCATCCGGGCCCACTCCACCAGCTCTTCAAGCCCCTTCAGAATCCACCGGCAGCCTGGGACTGATTCTGTCACGACTGTGAGGTCATCCATGAATGCCCTGATGGGTGGTTGCCGTTGTCCGGAATTCGTGCGGGGCCCTCTGCACTCTGGCTCAGCAGACTTAGTGAGCATGTTCATGGCTAGGTAGAACAATGTCACAGAGATAGTGATGATACCGATCTCCACCTTGTGCCAACTGGATGTTATTGCTCCTGAAGAGACCCTCATCCTGAAATTGCTGTAATAATCAGCGATGAGGTCTCTACACCTGCTTGGGACATGATGTTTTGTCAAAGTGAACTGAACCAGCTTGTGTGGAATGGAGCCGAATGCATTCTCCAGGTCAAACCACAGCACTGACATGTTGCCCATGTTCTCTCTGGCCTCCCGAATAAGCTGTGTCACCACACCGGTATGCTCCAGACATCCTGGCATTCCTGAAATGCCACCTTTCTGGACAGATGTATCGATGTAGGTGTTCTCTGCCAGGTAGGCCGTTTGGAAACAGCGCTGAAGAAAACCTTTGCCTCAACACACAGCAGGGAGATGATGCGGAACTGGTCTAGCTGAGTGGAGTTTTCCTCCTTCGGGATCCATACCCCTTCAGCCACTCTCCTTTGATCAGGGATCCTCCCCCTTCTCCAGAAGACTCGCAAGATGTACCACATCATAGTTTGGTGTGATAAAATATGCTATATTACATTGTGTGAAGCAGTAAGCAAATATATTCAAAACTCTTTCTTGGAAGCTCATCTTATCGGAAAGCTCCGTCCCTGCAAGTGGAATATAAGAAAGAGGAGAAGGGGCAATATTAAAATGGCCTTCACCATCAAATGTCCATCTCACATTAAAGACTAAAGGCAGATCTAAGTGGCGGGCAACCATGACACCAGTTTGTGTGAACGGGTCCGTCAGAACCACGTCAAATTTTGTGGCCCGTAAAGACTCCATAAAGTGTTTGTCGTCAAAAATATGCTCAATCAATTCGGCCCACTTCTTGTGCAGGATGGACATTGCCTTCATTTCCTCCATTTCCAGTTCCAAACGAGCCCAGAAAGACCTTCCCTTCCTCTGGATCTCCAGGAGTCTACCAACAAATATAGTGATGAATTCATGATCAAAGCCACCGTCCATTTTGAGTGTTATTGCAGTATAGAACGGGGAGCTCTCCTTGATGTACCAGCTGTCTTCTGTTCGCACCACTGAGACACTGTGGCCCCTTGCATGAAGCTCTTCAACAATAATGTTCATGTTCACCCAGTGACTCCCATCTACTGGCAAAAGCAGCACGCTTGCTGCGCGATTTTTGTGGGAACATCGGCCCATAGTATGCCAGATGGTGGAGAATGTCACTGCATTCTCGATTCGGACATTATAGCCTATATGTGCGACTGTCAATCCGATAATATAATAATTATTATTTTTTTTTTCTCAAAATAATCTTCCGGGCCAAATATTATTGCTGGAGGGCCACCAATGGCTCGCGGGCCGCCTGTTTCGACCCATGCTATACAAATTATTGTCATAAAGTCTTAATTATAAGGAAATAACACATGCCCAAATCTATTTGATGTAGGAATATATAAAACACAAATGAAGTGTGAATACATACACTACACAACATATTCAACGTTATAATTGTCTCTTATATTTAACATAATCGAACCAAATGTTTTACATCATGTTTGCTACTCCATACATTTAGTTAATTAGATCTAGTACTTGAAATGATTGTATCATAACATAATGACGCTTGGTTTATGTATTTAGTTAGATATATTCTTCCATTAATTTGAGTGTAATGTTGCGTGAAGTACACTCTTACCTCAGCAAAACCACTACAGTTTCCTCCAATTAGAGCCTTGATTTGGTGCACAGAAACATTGTAGCGAACCACGAGAAGGAGCTTGAAGGAAGACACGACGAGTGTTCTTTGTCACTGCTCTGTGTCCCGTGCACCTCTCCACCCCAGAGTCAGCATTCATTAACCACCCAGGAAACAGCATGACACGCAACTTCCTGAACCGAACACTCTCACCAAAGCTCACACACACAGACACACACACAGACACACACACACACACACACACACACACACACACACACACACACACACACACACACACACACACACACACACACACACACACACACACACACACACACACACACACAACACACACACACACACACAACACACACACACACACACACACACACACACACACACACACACACACACACACACAATAACCAAAACGTAACACACCCATTAATTAACCCACATATGTTCTGTAACCCAACAGAACACAAGAGAACATAACCCGAAACCCATATTACACACAACCCCCAGTTCCTCCTCGCCACTTGCTTGGCTAAATGGCGGCCACGCCCCCCGGGCCGTTACGTAATACTTCCTGCTGCTAATGCACTTCAGCACTTCCCTTTTTT
>JANIIK010002573.1:10000-19719 GCA_027704905.1 Muraenolepis orangiensis | reverse complement strand
GACCCGCTTCCCTCTCTTAGAGATTTAGGCTTCAACAGGCCAGCATGTTGGGGAGAACATTCATATGTGAGAGCAACTTCTCCACCATGAAGCACATCAAACCAAAAGAGAGGAACAGACTGTCAGACCAAACATTGATTCATCTGATGCAGCTTGGATGCACTGGCATCCATGTTGACATTCCCCTTAGTGCGTCAGCAGAGACAGGCTACAAGTGTCTTAGGTTCAAGTTCAAGTTAGACAAATAATGTCTAGTTTAGTGTTTATGACTTCATGTTTAAGTCATGTTAATGTTTAATATTAATACACACACATTTTCTGTGCTTTAAACATAGTTTAAAATAGTTGTATTCCACTGTGAAATAACCTGTTCAATACAAACATGCCACTTGTAAAAATGGAATACATTTCTGTGAACTGATATTTGTTTAGTGAGCTTATTAGAGGACGTTCTCTGAAAGATTGAAAAATGTCAATGAAGATCTCAGACTTATTGTATATTTGTTAATAATTACATACAATACAATGAATGTGTGTGTGTGTGTGTGTGTGTGTGTGTGTGTGTGTGTGTGTGTGTGTGTTCCAAGTGAATATGCGGCCCCCTGGTGGCCAGTACATCAATTCTGTGGCCCCCACCACCATCCAAGTGGCCCATCCCTGATCTCTATTCACGCTGGTGGTTGTTAAAGTAGGGTTGTAGAGTATTTAGAAGTGGATCCTGAATTGGACCGCGAGCCAGTGGAGGTTGCAGAAGGTCCTGAGTGATGTTGTCATGGTGACGGGTGAAGTTTGTAGTTGATTTAGTTTAAATAAAACTAACTACCAAACACCAGCAGCACAGTAACGAGCATCATCTTCATTTAAATATGAGAGGACATTCACTAGAACATATTCCTCCAACGCTGCTTTGTTCAAGTTAATGAAACACAGAGTCTGGGGGGGGGGGGAAGAGAGAGAGAGTGTGTGTGTGTGTGTGTGTGTGTGTGTGTGTGTGTGTGTGTGTGTGTGTGTGTGTGTCTAGGCACCTTTCTGGATACCTGCCTGAAAAGGGTGTAACAAGATGGAGAAGGCAAAACACAAGAGGAATCCAACTCAAATATTGTTCATGAAGTCATGGAACAGCAGCCTCTCAGAGGTTGAACTGGACCAACTGGTTGGTTCTCAACATCATACTTCTTGGTACTGAGTTGATGCTTTGGTGTGGCTCACTTTAGTACAGCAGGAAGAAGACTTAGATACCTCAGTCCACTCTGATCTGTGATATATCATACATATGTATCACTAATATATCATCATATAAAACTTTAATACAGCAGGAAGAAGACTTAGATACCTCAGTCCACTCTGATCTGTGATATATCATACATATGTATCACTAATATATCATCATATAACACTTTAGTACAGCAGGAAGAAGACTATGGTACTGTAGTCAACTCTGATCCGTGATATATCATACATATGTATCACTTATACAGTATATCATCATATATTACTTTATTACAGCAAAATAAAGACTAACATACTGTAGTAACATCTAATCTGTGATATCGCATAAATTTGTCACCCTTAAATATCATCATCGACATTGTTATGTTTCTAAAATCACATTTCCATGGAGAGCGCACTCCACTAATTGAACCCGTGGCTCCAGAGCAGATAACCAACAGCTCAATGGAAGGAACCATCCAGGTCCATTAAAAAAAAAAATATCGGCATCGGATTCAACGATTGTTCTTCTTGTTCACAGAAGCGACGATTTTAGTCCCAGTTCCACGGTCTCAACGGCGTTTTACCACCATAAATGTACCACATATATTTCGATACAAATAATAACGCTGACATTTGTATATTTCAATGTGACGTCATGTGCAGCGCGATCAAAAAAAAGTGCGCGCGCGTGTGTGTGTGTGTGTGTGTGTGTGTGTGTGTGTGTGTGTGTGTGTGTGTGTGTGTGGATGACACTGCAGACAGCTTGTACCAGAAAGGGCAAATCAAAACCACACACACACACACACACACACACACACACACACACACACACACACGTGTCCGGTGTCTTTCTGCGTTGTGTTGTGCTGATGAATGAATGAAGAGTCAGACAACCTCTCTCATATGTCGTGTATTTCATCTGACAACACAACATAATAAATAACTCCGTCAGGAAACACGTTCAAATCAGCTCCTATACAAACGACCCAATGATCTAATGATGACAAGACATATTAAACCAACCAGCAGACATGAAGGTGGACAAAGATGGACACACACCTCTTACCTGTTCTACTGAATACACACTTTGTACTGAGAAGGCCTCTATTGTACTGAATGCTTAATGTACTGAAATTACAAGATACAAGATATTTATTTGCCATTTGGAACAAGTACATTGGAATGCTTTGTCAGGATTGGCAGTTCTGCCTCCCAGCGTTCCCAGCCCTCGTCCAGGTAGCCACGCCCCCTATCACGTACCGCATTCACGTCATCGTTTCCCAGCCCTCGTCCAGGTAGCCACGCCCCCTAACACGTACCGCATTCCTGTCACCGTTTCCCCAGCCCTCGTCCTGATAGCCACGCCCCCTTGTTAGTGCTCCCCCGCAGCTGCAGCGCATCACCGAAAATTTCCCCCTCATGTTTTCCTGCCCTCTGATTGGCTGCCTGGGACCACCTGTTATGTTCCGTGTTTTTAAATAGGCGGCGTCTTCTTTTGTTCGGCGCCGGTTCATTATATCATATATTATATATTCTGTCTCGTTGTATTATGCCGAGTACTTGTTTCATGTGTATGAACAAGCGTCATGTTCCACGTCATGCCACCGTCAGGTTATTGTAGTTAGGTATTTTACGTTTCAGCTTTATGCGTTTCCATCTAGTGATTTTTGTGTTACTGTATTTATCAGTAAAGACTCTTTATTTTGATACGTGTGTCGTGCATTTGGGTTCACCTCCTAAGTCCCTGTCCCTCATTCTCCCCACGTCAACCCGTGACATGCTTGCTCCCCATTCCCTCCCGCAGTAAACATCTCCAAAAAACAATACCATAAAAATAATACCTATATTCTATTATACCTATAATTGTACCTATTCTAATAAATACACATTGTAGTGAGAATGTGCCTATTCTGCTGAATATATACTATATATATACTATAATATACTGAATGTATATAGTACTGACAATGTACTGTGGAGTGTGTGTGGTTGGTGGCTGGTTGAAGCAGCCTCACCTGGCCTGACCAGGCTGCTCACCTGTGGGTGGTTGTTCATCAAGGCTCACAGGTTAAAACAGCCTCCACCACACACACACACACACTGGAGGAAGAGCTCTAGCATGTTCCATCTGCTCTGGTCACCGTGACTCAAACTCTAACAATAAACCGGATTCCTCGCCAACCTGTGTCCTCGTCTTCGGGAGGAGCCCTCAAGCAGCCATGTTAATGGCTGGTGGCAGCGTGGTCCGCTTCATTGGCTCCAATGTAGCGGACCACGCTGCCACCAGCCATTAACATGGCTGCTTGAGGGCTGTGAGCCTTGATGAACAACCACCCACAGGTGTGCAGCCTCACCGGCCAATCAGTCCAACTCGGCTATTGGTGAGGCTTCTTAAAGCAGCATCCACACACACTCCACATGTACCTTTTATTATCAATACATATTGTACTGAGAATGTACTGATTCAACTGAATACATATTGTACTGAGGATGTACTTCTTCTGAATACATATTGTACAGAGAAGGTACTTATTCTACTTAATACATATTGTACTGGGAATGTACCTATTCGACTGAATGCATATTTGACTGAAAAGTAACAATTTCTACTAATATATGAATCAATTCAACTGAATACATATTGTACTAAGGATGAACCTATTCTACTGAATACTTAGTGTATATATATATATATATATATATATATTTAGTACAATGAGATGTACTGTACTGTAATGTACTAAATCTGTTGTACAGTCTGTGAAATAAACCAGTCGATGGAGTGAATGGGAAATCTCCTCCTCTGCTTGTTTTGTTGTTGATCAGATTCAAGTCTGCACCGTTTGGAGGAAAAGTGCGACCCCTGGTGGTCAAAGTAGATCGTTGTTTTACCTTTTCTACTGAATTCATATTGTAGTATATTCCACAGAAAATGTCCCCACTTTTTACTATTTTTTATTGAAAGCAGAAAAGTGTACAAACATTTAATTGTGTTGTGGTTCATGATTCAGAAGAATAAACTAATATAAATGTTTTGTTTAACAATATATACAATATGATATGCAAATTAACCCTACCATTTTTAAGAATGAAACTTCAAAAAACATAGTAGAGATTCTTATTCAGGAAATCCCCTTAGTTATTATGGTTGATTATTTTATTATCTAACGAAGGTGCTAGTCTGTTTGATTGACAGGTGAGATGATCAGAGGGGTGGAGTTTATAATACCATCATGTAAACCTGGACGGAGGATTGGATAGAGAGGCTCACTGAAGGTGCAGCCAGTAGCAGAGTAGATATGAGCCCTGGCTTCCACATCATAGAAGGAGACCAGACCTGCGTCATAATCAACAAACACCCCCACCTTCTGGAGCTCAGGGGGCTATTTAGTGACTAATCTCTACTGGAGACAGAGGCCTCTTTGGAGAGATTTCTAAAATGGCTGATCTGCTATGAATACTCTCTATTCAGAAAATAAAACGATGACTGTCCAGTTTGCATTGTGGTGGCACTTTGTGGATAGTTGTCATGACTTTACTGTAGGATTTATTTTATTTTGACTTTATTATGAATATTACATTTTTATTCTTGCTATGGCCCTCCCCCTAATTTTCAAAACGTCAGAATACAGAATGAATAGAGATGATCTACCTCCCTATCTTTCTACCTCGGTATATCTAACTCCCTACCTACCTAGGTACAGTGTATTGAACTACAGGATACTTAGTGTGCGCTGTGCAGCTCCTTCAGTGACAGGCTGCTTCCCCCGCGGTGTCTCACAGAGAGATACCACAGGTCCTTCCTTCCTGCAGCTGGCAGACTAGACAACCACCATAGCCCCTGCTAGACCACCACACACTGTAACTACTGGTTGTGCATTAACACCGTCTATGTGCGCTAGACATTTAGTTATACACACTACACACTACTGGCAGCTACTCACACCTTCACTTTTATTTATGTGTTTACTTATTTTTATAATTACTGCTCATTCACTTGTATACACTTTGTCTATATGCTGCTATTAATTCATCCATGTTGTGCACTTATGTGTCTTATTCGTACTTATTTGTCTTATTTTTTTTGTTGTTACTAACATGTACGTATTGTTACTTACTGTTACTCACCTCTTTATCTGCACTGTCCCTTTATGCTGTAGCCATGTAAATTTCCCCGCTGTGGGTCTAAGAAAGATACCTTGGTCTGCCCCGTGGTCTCCTCCCACCTGTACCTTGGTCTGCCCCGTGGTCTCCTCCCACCTGTACCTCGGTCTGCCCCGTGGTCTCCTCCCACCTGTACCTCGGTCTGCCCCGTGGTCTCCTCCCACCTGTACCTCGGTCTGCCCCGTGGTCTCCTCCCACCTGTACCTCGGTCTGCCCCGTGGTCTCCTCCCACCTGTACCTCGGTCTGCCCCGTGGTCTCCTCCCACCTGTACCTCGGTCTGCCCCGTGGTCTCCTCCCACCTGTACCTTGGTCTGCCCCGTGGTCTCCTCCCACCTGTACCTCGGTCTGCCCCGTGGTATCCTCCCACCTGTACCTCGGTCTGCCCCGTGGTCTCCTCCCACCTGTACCTCGGTCTGCCCCGTGGTCTCCTCCCACCTGTACCTCGGTCTGCCCCGTGGTCTCCTCCCACCTGTACCTCGGTCTGCCCCGTGGTCTCCTCCCACCTGTACCTCGGTCTGCCCCGTGGTCTCCTCCCACCTGTACCTTGGTCTGCCCCGTGGTCTCCTCCCACCTGTACCTCGGTCTGCCCCGTGGTCTCCTCCCACCTGTACCTCGGTCTGCCCCGTGGTCTCCTCCCACCTGTACCTTGGTCTGCCCTGTGGTCTCCTCCCACCTGTACCTCGGTCTGCCCCGTGGTATCCTCCCACCTGTACCTCGGTCTGCCCCGTGGTCTCCTCCCACCTGTACCTTGGTCTGCCCCGTGGTCTCCTCCCACCTGTACCTTGGTCTGCCCCGTGGTCTCCACCCACCTGTACCTTGGTCTGCCCCGTGGTCTCCTCCCACCTGTACCTTGGCCTGCCCTGTGGTCTCCTCCAGCCTGTACCTTGGTCTGCCCCGTGGTCTCCTCCCACCTGTACCTTGGTCTGCCCCGTGGTCTCCTCCCACCTGTACCTCGGTCTGCCCCGTGGTCTCCTCCCACCTGTACCTTGGTCTGCCCTGTGGTCTCCTCCCACCTGTACCTTGGTCTGCCCCGTGGTCTCCTCCCACCTGTACCTTGGTCTGCCCCGTGGTCTCCTCCCAGCTGGATCTGGAAAACCTCCCTCAGGAGGCGACCAGGAAGCATCTGAATTCATATTGCAGAGAATATTCCACATAAAATGCCCCCACTTTTTGTACATTTTTATTGAAATAAGAAAGTGTACACATTTTATTAAGTTTTATGTCACATGGTTCAGAAGAATAAACTACAAGAAAAACATTTGAAAAAGATATACATTAACATCCAAAATAATCCTCAACATTTTCAAGGAGACGGACAACAGGGTTATAAAGAAAACCAACTTATTCTTGAGGAAGTAAAGAGACCAACACAGTAACAACATGTGGCCTGTAGATGGGGCTATTTAGTGACTAATCTCTACTGGAGACAGAGGCCTCTTTGGAGAGATTTCTAAAATGGCTGATCTGCTATGAATACTCTCTATTCAGAAAATAAAACCATGACTGTCCAGTTTGCATTGTGGTGGCACTTTGTGGATAGTTGTCATGACTTAACTGTATCATTTTATTATTTAAACATTTTTATGAATATCAAATTTTTTTATTTTCCCCTTATAATCAAAACGTCTGACAAAAATAATCAGAATATAAATACAAAAGTTCAACATAATTACGTAGCAATATTCACGGTCACTCTTTACACACATAACAGCAATTGAAAAATATACATGATTTAAAAGCAAAACTAAAATAAATAAACAGATCTCAATTGCCAAATATATATATATATACAGACACATTGCAGTGGCCTCTATGAACAAGGAGTACAAATTACAAAATATATAAACTGTACATACAAAGGTGCGGTGGGACGTAAACATGTAACTAGGTATTGTAGTATTGATGCAATACACTATTGAAGTTCCACAGAGCAGTCAGGCTCAGTGTCTGAAAGCGTTGGATTGTCTTTTGGCTCCGGGGTAGAAACTGGTCTGAAGCTGCTGTGATTTGATGGACCTGAAGCATCTCCCAGAGGGCAGCAGGTCACACCGCTGATGTCCCGGGTGGGAAGAGTCTTTCTGGATGCTGCTCTGCTGAGGCAGCGGGAACTGAATATGACTCCCGAAGAGGCCAGTGGTTCTCGGGCAGTCTATGATATGTTGGGCGGTGTTGGGCGGGTGGATACTGAGTATCCATTAACCCCTCCTCCCTCTCTTCCATCTTTGCCGACAATATCTCTGACCCTGGCCTCACTCCAAACGCCTCTGTTACCTGCCTAGTCAACAACTACAATGCAGCACTCTCCTCCAGAACACATCTCTCATACCAACCCTTCCAAGCAGGTGGAACTTTGTCTCCCGAGCCCAGAAGACCCTCCAGGGTGTGTCCGCCCGCATGTTTAGCTTGTTCCTATTCAGACACTTTACCATCAGTCTGTACAGCTGGTCTCCATTCACCTCTTCCAAGCTTAAACACCCGGTCCCGCTAAGTTCCCCAGGTTAGTGTCCTTGCTTCACGGAACACTTCCATGACTTCCATGAGGGGGGTCCAAACGTCCTCGTCCTCCACAGGCTCTCGTAGCAACCAGCACAGGGAGACATCTTGTTCAGTCCTCTCCTTCCCCAGCCCCCTCCACACTGTGAACACTCCACAGAAGAAAAGAGGCAATGTCTTAAACGTCAGAGTTTTAAAGTCCATTAGGAACAGTGAGTCATGCAGTCCCATACCTCCAAACCGCTGCACCAGTAAGTGGGCCAGTGGTCTCCACACCAAGTCTTTCGGGCCCAACACAAGTCTCTGAATGAATTGCAGTGGGGAAACAGCACCTCTACTGGCCAAATGAATTAGTGCTCTTCCTCCCTCTTCCTTTGGAAGAAAGAGAACAGCCTGAGGAATCCAGTGCATCTTGTCTCAAACAAAACGACCAAGACATCTTGGATGGGTGCGAGCAGGTTTGAAGGTGGGGTCCACACAGGATCATCTGTCCCATAAAGAAGAGGACACCAGAATATTCACTACCAGCGTCCTTTTTATCCGTATATGTAAGGAACCTATTTTGAGATCACCCATTGGAGAGATAGAAATGACCACTACCACAAAAACCCTTACAACAAGTGTGTGGAGCGACACTTTATAAATAGTCATCTTCATCCAATAGTTGTTCCCTCGCTTTTGTAACAATCTTCATGAGCCGATAGACCTCTTGATCAATAAACATATCCTCTGTCTTTCTTAGCAGTATCACAGACCTGATTAAACCTCTCAAATCTGGAAAAAATGGAAAATCTGTTTTGATTGCCCTAATACCTTTCGTTTCCGCTAAAAACCTCTTCATTTTCTCAAGAGGATAAACAATGAACAGACTTTCTTGTGAAGGCGTCACCTCACTGTCCTCATCAGAGAAATCCTCCAGCACTTTCTTGGCCTCAGCCCCTCTCTGCTCTTTGTCAGGTTCTTTCCTTTTGTTGGCTGTATTTAAAATGACAATTTCCTCCTGCGTGTCCACAGCCATCAAGGCCTCCTCAGCCGCCCTATCAGCTCTGGCACTGCAGCTTTCCTCATGAATAATAACCACTTTAATGTTCTCTGTCTGATTCTTCACTGAATTCCCACTGGCCCGGGCACTGATTTCACCAGTGACTTTATGTGCACACTCAACATGATCCTGTTCTCCGTTCTGCTCTCCACCCGCACCACCGTCTCTACCACCTGAGCTTTAACAGCAAACTGCTGCACGCCAAGCCATTCAGACTCCAATACAGGAGTCACGTCAGGTGAGCTGGAGCCGCCCGCCTGACGCTCCTCGGCCGGCCGGTGACAACGGGCATAATGCCAGGTGGTCAAACACCACTAACTAACAACAGATAACACTCAACACACACTAACACAACACTACATACAAGACATCAACACTGATAGAAAGAGTCAAAGTTAGAGAACTCACTCAGTACACCAAGAGAGAGAGAGAGAGAGCGAGAGAGATTATTTATAAATCATTCTAGCATTACAAAACACTCGTCCTTCTTTCAAGAAACCTACACAAACAATTGATAAACAATTTTTACAAATACAACAAAAAAAAACACCAAAGAAACAACACCACCAACAACAAAAAACAACCACAACAAAAAAAACCTCAAATCAGCTCAGTTGCCAATTCCAGCTCATCTACTGTTACAGAGCACAACACTCCTTTATGTGCCCTCCAGCATCATGCTGACCGTCCTGATGGATTTCACCTCCAAACGCGAAGCCAGGGCAGCAGCATCGTCCATGTTTGCCCCTGTCAAGTCCACAACATGGCCCAGTGTAGTGACCTTTGACCTGCAGGGCTGCCCGGAGA
>JANIIK010002573.1:0-2500 GCA_027704905.1 Muraenolepis orangiensis | reverse complement strand
GGTTGGGAACCACTGACTTATAGGTCTTTAGGGTGGGTAAAGTTAAACATCTATACCTATAGGTTACTTATAGATCTTTAGGGTTAAAGTTAAACATCTATACCTATAGGTTACTTATAGGTCTTTAGGGTTAAAGTTAAACATCTATACCTATAGGTTACTTATAGGTCTTTAGGGTTAAAGTTAAACATCTATACCTATAGGTTACTTATAGGTCTTTAGGGTTAAAGTTAAACATCTATACCTATAGGTTACTTATAGGTCTTTAGGGTTAAAGTTAAACATATATACCTATAGGTTACTTATAGGTCTTTAGGGTTAAAGTTAAACATCTATATGAATTGTCAGGTTGGATCATGAAATTGATTTATAGTTTTGTTTCTGTTATTATGAAACATAAAAAGTGTTGATTTGACTCAGGATAAAGACAACAACTCCAAAGGTCAATGAAATAAGCACTATAACATTAGAGGTCATTTGGATACCTTGGGCCTGGAGAGAGACTCATGTCATGCTAAGCCTCTCTTAATGCTCTAGACATGTTCAAAGTGTCCTGTGCTTGACCTCTAGCGTAACACATGCCATGGGCTCCAGTCCAGGGCAGCCGACCAATGACAGCAGAGGACTGATATGAAGCAGCCTCCACTGGCAGGGATGTTGTCCGTTGTCATGACGACTTCTCTACAACTGTCCTGTTCCCCAAGGAAGAGACCACGGCTCTCTGCTCCACACTGGCAGCTTTCTGTTTTAGTTATAAAACACTGAGGCAGCAAATACAAATAGATGAAATATGCCACAAAAGTCTAACTCATGCTGATATGCAAGACACAGTGTGGACAGTCAAGATACAACAAATACCATTGGTCTGCATTCTGAGCTAAGTGTCATTTAAGTTTTGCCTTTTTTTCTTAGGGAAAAAGAAGAAATGTATCTTCATGTCCCCGTCTGTCCCTCCTGTGGTGTCCATCCCTCTTCCCAGCTATGTGAAGGCCTCCTCTTCCTCCAGGGGGGCTGAGGCTGGGGTTGCTGCTCCTTGAATGGATCTCACACATTTAATGAGTTATTTTATCCACATTCTAAACAAGACAAATATGTTATTTTTATGGGCAGAGGTCAACCAAAGAAGATCTTTTAAAAGGCCCTGGAGCCTAAAGGAAGTTAGTGCTCTGCTGAAACACTTTAGAGCAGGCATTAAAAAGGGACACCTTGCAGCACAGTGTGAGTGTGAGCGTGTGAACTTGCTGAGGACCCTGTTTTAAGAGAACTAACTGTTCAAAACCTAGCAGGTTTAGTAAGGAACAGGGGCCTGAGGAAACACACATGGTCTTATAGAGACTGGTTAACAGTAGTGGTTAGGCTGTTTGTTTACAGTACAAGTCACAGTTAGCAGGACTGGTACAGTAGTAACAGTACATGTTTGTGTTTAGGTCGATGTTCTTAGGCTTTAATTGGCATATATTCTGAATTCTGTCACATTCTGACACTCGACTGGTACAGCACTTTTTGACATTAGCTGACAAATAGGTAAGTAAATCAGTATTTATTCATGTGACTGTTGTGTAGGTTTGTGTTTGGTAACGTTGTCACAATAGCAGAATTGGCAGTTATCAATAAAGATACTCTGAATGCTTTTCCAAACCAGGCCATTAGTGGGCTTTATTTAGAATGTGGACAAATGGGGATGTTTACAGTTTTACTATTTTCAAGCATCAACGGTTACTAAAATAATAACCACATCTTTAAACAGTTTGGTCAAGTTTAACCTTTTCTTTGTTTCAGCTGTTATTCTATTGTTCAGTCAAGACACTTAAAAGCTATCATCTATACCTTAATTCTGACAAACTGTC
Source organism: Muraenolepis orangiensis (assembly GCA_027704905.1). Taxonomy (NCBI): domain Eukaryota; kingdom Metazoa; phylum Chordata; class Actinopteri; order Gadiformes; family Muraenolepididae; genus Muraenolepis; species Muraenolepis orangiensis. Next base: position 653 of record JANIIK010002573.1, on the reverse strand, counting down.
TAAATTCACAATACAGTACCAATATATATATGACATAGAATATTTGTGCATATACAAAAATACCATTTATATTAAACATCATTAAAGACACTAATCTTAAGACAAATGCGTATGTATAGATAAATATTGTTAAGATACTTTTCTATCTCTTAACCCTAATAGGCAACCTAGCTATTGCGTCGACCTTTGAATCCTTATGTTTGGACGTGGACTTTTGTGTCCAATTTAAAGAGAACATTTCTCTATTTGTCAATACCCTTTCTCATAATGTTAGACGGTACAAGAGCTGCTGGCATCTTTCAGGTCTCTGAATGTAGGAGAAAAGCATCAAATTGGTCTCCTTGTCCTGGGTCTCTGAGGTCTATTATCAACTCTCCAATGAATCACCTGGGCTCAGTCAGGGGTGTAAGTATCCACACCACCACTAGACATTCCTCACCAACGCTCACCACACATCTAAAAAACATGTGCTTTATTAAAATGCTGCTTATTGCAGATATTCAAAAAAAAAGGAAAATAATAAGGGGCGTTTTCAGTATCCACATGTTTTACAAACAACTAGTTTTGTTAAGGTTAATGTACAGGTGGTAAACATTTTTATGGTTCTCATGGAATACAGGGTTTGCTACATGTGTGTGTGGGTAATGTCCTGA
>JANIIK010002572.1:0-28861 GCA_027704905.1 Muraenolepis orangiensis | reverse complement strand
ACATATAATTACAAGATAAATGAAAAATAGTTATATAAATGATGTATAGTCGCTACCTAAATGTATTGTGTTGTAACAATTGTGCTTTATTGGTATAGGAATATGTAGGACATCTCTCTATCTCGCTCTACATTTACATTAAGCGCATTTAGCAGAAGCTTTTATTAAAAAAGTGACTTACAAGTACATTTGTATGGTAAAAACAGCAATATATATTCCCAATTGCAGGCCAATAGAAAAATCGTCCCAACTACTAGGATGCCTGCGTAGCGACATAAAGTGCATTAACAACACGCTATCGACTACTACAAGATAAACACAACACACAGTATGGTCAAAACGGTGCCCAAAAGCACAAAAAGTATAACGAACATAAGCACATGAATTCTCTCTCTCTTTCTCTCTCTCTCTCTCTCTCTCTCTCTCTCTCTCTTTCCCCCCTCTCTTTCCCCCTCCCCTCTCTTTCCCCCCCCTCTCCCTCTCTTCTTCCCCCACGGTAGCAGTCCCTTTTGCCCCATCTTTGGCCGAGTGGTTAAGGCGATGGACTGCTAATCCATTGTGCTCTGCACGCGTGGGTTCGAATCCCATCCTCATCGGTTCAAATCTTTTTTTTTTTGCCAATGTCAGAATGACATTGGCTGGGAATAAACTGCTTGGAAGGCAGCTATTCTCGCACTATACTGTAGTGTATTTTTATACACTAAGTATAAAACTAAAACACTATCTGTGATACTGTATGCGTTGTAAGGGCCATGCGTGTTGAGGTGACCAAAAGGCGTTGCCAGGAATGCATCCCCCTGGGGTTGCCAGAGATGCGACCAGCAGAAATGGCCAGGAATACGACCCTCCCCCGGGGGTTTGAGCCATAAACTTGTGACGTGACGATGAAGACACCGTGACCAACCAGAGTGCTGGTTGTACCTCTCAGACCAATAGTATTAAGTTGATGTTTGTTACTTTGACCACTAGGAGTAGTGGATGTTTGTGATAATACTTTCTATATAATGTTTGGTAAAGGAGCGCGTCTCCAGTCTGCGAATTGGCACGGCAGGCTCCATCTCACTGCAGCAGATGCTTTCATTTGATGCTTTGTTCAATAAACACCTTGAACTTAGTATCCGGACCTCTGAGAAAGATTCTCATTCCACCGAGTAGAAATTATACTACACTTTACACCACTACTACTACAAAAAACGATCTTTTAAAAACGTATTAAAGTGTTTAGACAACAGTTTAATGTGGTTGTAATGTTCCTATGTGTTTATATATCCCCATCTATATTCTACTACTACCACTACTACTACAAAAAAACGATCTTTTAAAAACGTATTAAAGTGTTTAAACAACAGTTTAAAGTGGTTGTAATGTTACTATATGTGTATATAATCCCATCTATATTCTACTACTACCACTACTACAAAAAAAAACGATCTTTTAAAAACGTATTAAAGTGTTTTAACAACAGTTTAAAGTGGTTGTAATGTTACTATATGTGTATATATCTCTATCTATATGAGTGATGGGGTAGCGTAGGGCTTGATATAAACATATAATACACAGCTACGTTTGCCCTGAAGTGACGTCATCGCGTGGCCCCGCCCCCCATGACGTCACAAAGCTTAGCGGAGCATAAAATGCAAGACGCGACGCGGAGATAACAGTTCCTCTTTGAGACGCGACGAGGATAGAACAGTTGAAAGGACACCAGCCTTTGTCCAACTAAGTGGTGGACAGCGTTCTAAGGTGAGTAGTGAGTGTTGACCAAGGGCTTCAAAGTGTTAGTTCTGCACCAGGGAGCCTGTTCCAACGGACACACATTGATGGTGGACCATTGTTAAGTTCATGTAGTGTTAGATGTGTATTATATGTTTATATCAAGCCCTACGCTACTCCATCACTCATATAGATAGAGATATATACACATATAGGGACATTAGAACCACTTTAAACTGTTGTCTAAACACTTTAATACGTTTTTAAAAGATCGTTTTTTTTGTAGTAGTAGTAGTGATAGTAGTAGAATGTGGATGGGGATATATACACATATAGGAACATTAGAACCACTTTAAACTGTTGTCTAAACACTTTAATATGTTTTTAAAAGATCGTTTTTTTTTTGTAGTAGTAGTAGTAGTAGTAGTTATAGTAGTAGTAGTAGTAGTATTCGAGTAGTAGTAGTAGTAGTAGTAATAATAGTTGTTAGTGGTGGTAGTGGTAGTGGATTGTAGTAGTAGTAGTAGCTGTGAGTAGTAGTAGTAGTAGTATTAATATTAGTAGTAGTAGTAGTAGTAGTAAATAAAGTTATCTTGAATAAGTAGTAGTAGTGGTAGTAAAAGTAGTAGTAATATTAGTAGTAGTTGTAATAGTAGTAGTTGTAGTAGTAGTAGTAGTAGTAGTGGAATAGTAGTAGTAGTAGTAGTAGTAGTAGTAGTAGTAGTATAAGTAGTGGATGGTAGTAGTAGTAGTAGTATTATAAGTTGTAGTAGTAGTAGTCATTAGAAGATGTAGTAGTAGTAGTAGTAGTAGTAGTAGTAGTGTTAGTAGTAGTATTAGTAGTACTACTACTCTCTCTCTCTCTCTCTCTCTCTCTCTCTCTCTCTCACTGTCTTACTCTCTCTCTCCCCCTTCTCTCTCTCTCTTTACAGTGCACTTTAATACGTTTAAAAAAAAGGTGGTTTTCTAACTTGATTCAACAATGTGTTCTAGGAATGGCCTCTGCTAAATCTTCCTGGTCTGAGGAGAACTTTTCCTGTTCCGTCTGTCAGGATGTGTTCAAGAGTCCAGTTTCCACACCATGTGGACACAACTTCTGTAGAGCCTGTATCACCACGTTCTGGGAGGACCAGGTCCAGTTCAAATGTCCTGTTTGTAACGAGCTGTTCCACACAAGACCCGATCTACGGGTCAATACCCTCTTATCGGAGATGGCGGACGAGTTTAGACGGTCCGTACCGGCCAAAGAGCAGCCTTGTGTTGAACCAAGAGAAGTTCCCTGTGACGTCTGTACCGGGACCCAGCTGAAGTCAAGTCAAGTCAAGTCAAGTCAAGTCAAGTCAATTTTATTTGTATAGCCCTTAATCACAGTTATAGTCTCAAAGGGCTTCACATGCCACATGTTTACAACACCCCCCAAACCCTAGCCCCCCTAAGGGCAAGAAAAAACTCCCTTAATTACGTAGGAAGAAATCTTGAGAAGGAACACAGAGTAGAAGGGGATCCCTCCTTCCAGGGATGGTTCAGGAGTGCAATGGGTGCCATAAGTGACTTATAGTAATGTACAAAGTACAAAGATAATAATAATAATATACATATAATATACACAATATACAAATATTAAAATGAGAAGATGATTTGTGTGGTGCTGGCCGGTATCCTTCAGGTGGGGATCACAGCAGCACACTGAAAAACAGAAGCAGACTGCGGTCGGGTTAGATGGGGTAGGGTGGACATGGAACATGTAGAGAATATCTAGTCTAGTACCTATCGGCAGCAGGGATAGGTTAGTGCTGACTAACGGGTCGATTTAGCTGTAATGAGAGCTGAGGGGCACTCCTAGGCACCAAACGACAATGTAAAAAGGTAGGTTTTAAGTTTAGATTTAAATATTTCAACAGAGTCTGCTTCCCTTATTACAGGTGGCAGACTGTTCCACAAATAGGGCGCACGGTAGGAGAACGCTCTATTCCCTGCTGATTTCTTTATGACTTTTGGGATTGATAGAAGGCCGGCTCCTGAAGACCGGAGGGGCCGAGAAGGACAATAGGGAACAATAAGGTCCTTCAGGTATGAGGGTGCTAATCCGTGTAGGATTTTATAAGTAAGTAGTAGCACCTTAAAATCTGACCTCGCATTAACTGGAAGCCAGTGGAGCGAGGACAGAATTGGAGTAATGTGGTCAAACTTTCTGGTCCTAGTCAAAAGTCTAGCAGCAGCGTTCTGCACAAGCTGGAGGCTTTTGGTAGCAGAGTTCGGTAACCCAGAAAACAGTGCATTACAGTAATCTAGTCTAGACGATATAAACGCGTGGATGAGTGTCTCTGCATCCGCGGCAGACAGCATTGGTCGTATTCTAGCAATGTTTCTAAGATGGAAAAATGCAGTTCTGGTTATATATTTTACATGTTGACTGAAAGATAGCGTCGGGTCGAACAGGACACCAAGATTCTTCACACAAGAGCTTTGGGCCACAATAGAGCCCTCAAACAGCAGTGCGACATCTTCAAATAGTGGTCGTTGTTGCTTCGGACCGATGATTATCATCTCTGTTTTTCCTGTGTTAAGCTGCAGGTAGTTTTGGGACATCCATCTTTTAATTGCACTCAGGCAGGATTCAACTTTATGGATCTGGGAGGAGTCGTTTGACTTGATAGGAATATAGATTTGGGTGTCGTCAGCGTAGCAGTGAAAACTTATTCCATAACTGCGAATAATATCACCAAGAGGGAGCATGTAGATTGCAAAGAGCAGAGGACCAAGGACCGACCCTTGGGGAAGACCAAAGCTTAGGTTACAGTGATTCGATTGTGAATCATCACAAAGAACAAATTGCTTTCTATTTGTGAGGTAAGATCTAAACCAGAGAAGAGCCGAACCTTTAATGCCAACATAGTGTTGGAGACGATCAAGGAGAATGCTGTGGTCGATTGTGTCGAAAGCAGCACTAAGGTCGAGCAGCACCAGCAAGGAGCAGCTGAAGGCTGTCAAGTCCTGCCTAGTGTGTCAGAGCTCCTTCTGCCACTCCCACCTGGAGCCACATCAGAGAGTCGCAGGCCTGAAGAAACATAAGCTGGTCGAGCCTCAGGACCGTCTGGATGACAGGATGTGTAAGAAACACAATTATCAACTTCTGGAGCTCTTCTGCCAGACTGAACAGGTGTGTGTGTGTCAGTTCTGTACAGAGGGGGACCACAGGTCCCATCCTTTTGTACCTCTGAAGGAGGAATATGAGCTGAAGAAGGCCCAGCTGGGGAAGATAGAGTCTGAAGATCAGCAGATGATCCAGGAGAGACAAGGAAAGGTTCAGGAGATCAAAGACGCAGTAACTCGCAGCAAAGAAGATGCAGACCGAGAGCTAGCCAATGGTGACCAGGTCCTCGACGCACTGATGAGCTGCGTTAAAAAGTGTCGGCATGATCACAAACAAACAGTTCAAGAGAAACTAAAATCCATAGAGAAACACGCTGAAGGCCTCATCAAAGAGCTGGAGAAGGAAGTTAAAGATCAGGGGTGGGTTTCCCGATAACGTTGTCTCTTAGCGTGTTACGAAGACTTGAAAGGTATACCTTACTAAAGTTGTTTACTGTTCTACGTGTGTTCCCTGAACTATCCCTTAGGCGGCTGCTTAAGGTATACCTTCTTACGTCCGACGTTGTGCTGAAATCGATGACTCGAGAATCGACTTTTCACTCCAGGTAGCGACTGTTTCACCGCGTTATGAGAGTTTTATCAATAAAACACTGCAGGAATACTAAAGAATATTGCATTTATCATGACTGAGAACATATTCATAGAATTTAAAACTTACAAACTCAATTATCAAACCGTAAATCTAATGATTGCCTACAGGTGGCACGAGCCCGCCACCTCAGATTGTGAAATCAAGCCTCTTCCCGCTACACCACCTCAGCAAATTACGCCACCTACCAGTACACCTTATTTGGCAAGAAAAGGTTGATTTAAATATTTTTTATATCATTGTCATGGTGCCTTAAATAACTTTGCAATTAGGGTTGATTAACCAGCAGCCCCATCACATAACTGGTGTAGTTCACAATTCTCTCTGATTGGCTGACAATTTCAATAAAAGCGCACCAACAAGAAATGAACATTAGATATGTAACATTAGATATGTCAGGCAGTGGTGTTGCGCAATATTTCGGGGCTCCCCCGCAGGTCATGAAGTCCAACGGGGGGGGGGGTCGCGATCGTGAAGTCCAACGGGGGGGGGGGGGTTGACGCGATCGTGAAGTCCGATGGTAGGGTGGTGGTCCGGGCCGGCAGGTATGCCAGATGGCCAGTCAAACCGTGGTGCCTAGCAACTTAACAGGTAGGGGGGGGGGCCCTGGGGGTGGGGGCCTCCTAAACTCCGGGGCTCCCCTCCCTCTGCGGGGGCCTCCGCTACGCCACTGATGTCAGGGCAAAAACATCGCAAAAAGCGGTCCGCCAGCGTCACCAATGTGGAGATGGAGGTCATGCTGGATGAGGTGGCGCTGAATCGTGAAGACTGTTTTCGAGCACTGTTTTCGAGTTTTAGGAGTTTAAGAGGCGATTTCATGTTCAATAAAGTGCAAAATGTATCCACCGTAATGTACAATTTCGGCATGAAAACATTCCCATTAATGTGGTATTTTTGTTGTATATTATTACCGTTATGAACTACATATTGATTCACAGATTGAAATTAAACTAGGCCAACAGCTGATTTCAGAGGCTTGCGGGTCGGAACAGTGGTGGCCACTAGCGGAGTGAGCTGACAACATCGCTAAGGTGGAGTTAAGAGAGGTCCAGACCTGCCTTACGAAACGGTCACTTACGGAAGGTATACTTAGCTAAGAACGTTTCGGGAAACACGGCGAGACGTTAAGGTACAGCTTAAGGTGGAACTTACGAACGACGTAGCGTTAAGAAGGCTTCGGGAAACGCACCCCTGACCAATAGGAGCTCAGAGGTGAAGCAGCTCTCACACACTGAAGACCACCTCCACTTCCTCCAGAGCTTCAGATCCCTGAAGAATCCTCCAAACACCAGGGACTGGACCAAAGTGGAGCTCTCTCCTCCTCCGTCATACGTAGGGTTCTTGAGGAGATCCCTGGATCAGCTGAAGGAGACACTGGACATGGAGATTAAGAAGCTGCCTGTCCTGAAACCAGCTGTAAAGAAGTGCATGGAGATGAAGAAGCTGCCTGTCCTGAAACCAGCTGTAAAGAAGTGCATGGAGATGAAGAAGCTGCCTGACCTGGAACCAGCTGTAAAGAAGTGCATGGAGATGAAGAAGCTGCCTGTCCTGAAACCAGCTGTAAAGAAGTGCATGGAGATGAACAAGCTGCCTGACCTGAAACCAGCTGTAAAGAAGTGCATGGAGATGAAGAAGCTGCCTGACCTGAGGTCGACTCTAAAGAAGTGTAAGTGTCTGTTTAGTTTTAGTCATCACAACAACACACTAACTCCTCAGATTCAAAGTCCATCCACACAGCAGGAGGTGACGTCCTACTGGGAATGAACATGATGGTGGACATCAACTACATCATCTGATAAGATACATGATGTCCACCATCATGTATCTTTTCAATATATTAATATATTGATAAGATACATGATGGCTGACATCAAGTAGCTTATCAATATTAATATATTGATAAGATACTTGAAGTCAGCCATCATGTATCTTATCAATGTATTAATATATTTATATTTTAATATATTGATAAGATACTTGAAGTCAGCCATCATGTATCTTATCAATATATTAATATATTGATAAGATACGTGGTCCTAGGAAACAAGGCACTAGGAAGCAAGGAATCTAGGAACTAGGAAACTAGGTCCTAGGAAACAAGGTATGAGGAAGCTAGGAAACTAGGTGCTAAGAAACTGGATTCTAGGAAACAGGAAACTAAGAAATTTGAAACTAGGAATTAGGTAACTAGGTGCTAGGAAACTAGGAAATAGGAAACTAGGAATTAGGTAACTAGGTGCTAGGAAACCAGGAACTAGAAAACTAGGGTGTAGGAATCTAGGTAATAGGAAACTAGGAAATAGGAATCTAAGTCCTAGGAAAGTAGAAACTAGGAAACTAGGTCCTTGGAAACTATCAACTGCTAATGTTTAATGATGTCCTATCTATAAATCAAGAGAGTACTTTCCAATCAAGTACTTTTTCTTCCTCAGTGGTTATTCACGGCTCCACCCATTTCTAAAGGGTTTATTGAACTGACTCCAAACGGCTCATATCTTGATGACCTCATCAGGAGTGTTTCTGTGTAGACTCATCATGTCTTTGGTTCTCTCTCCCATCAGATGAGTGTGAACTCACACTAGACCCAAACACAGCCCACAGAAGACTCTCTCTGTCTGAGGACAACAGGAAGGTGACGAGGGTTAGAGAGGAGGAGTCGTATCCTGATCACCTGGAGAGATTTGACTACTGTCCCCAGGTGTTGTGTAGAGAGGGTCTGACTGACCGCTGTTACTGGGAGGTGGAGATGGAAGGAGGAGATGTTGATATAGGAGTGACATACAGAGGAATCAATAGGAGAGGACTGGGTGGTGACAGCGTGCTTGGATTCAACAACAAGTCCTGGAGTCTTTATTGTTATGATGATCGTTACTTTGTCTATTACAACGGTAGTAGAACAGCCATAGATCTCCGCCCCTCTAACAGAGTAGGAGTGTATGTGGACCGGCCTGCTGGCTCTCTCTCCTTCTACAGAGTGTCCCCAGATGGAGGAGGGTCCTCAGACACACTGACACTCATCCACACCTTCCAGTCCACATTCACCCAGGAGGACCTCCTCCCTGGGTTTAGGTTAGGGGATTATGGTTCCTCAGTGTCTCTGTGTCGCTTGTAGCAACACACATTGACAAGCAGGCACACATGCACGCACACACACACACACACACACACACGCACACACACACATAAAGAAGTACACAAACACATAGAAACACACACATACACATGCGCACACACACAATATTCTGTGTATTTTTCATTAAAAAAAGGCTCTGATATGACTTTCTAACACGGATCCTGATTGATATTCTGTTCATTCATAATATTGGGATCAATATTTGTGAATATTGATTTCCTTGCGTTAGGAGCTGATAAAGTGAATATTTATTTCCTTGTGTTGGGAGCTGATAAAGTGAATATTGATTTCCTTGTGTTGGGAGCTGATAAAGTGAATATTGATTTCCTTGTGCTGGGAACAACTTAGCAGCACAGCTTGTTCATTTATTAAAGATATGTTCTCCTGTACCTGCTCCTCAATGACCCCTAATCCCTACCTGCTCCTTAATGACCCCTAACCCCTACCTGCTCCTCAATGACCCCTAACCCCTACCTGCTCCTTAATGACCCCTAACCCCTACCTGCTCCTTAATGACATCTGACCCCTACCAGCTCCTTAATGACCTCTGACCCCTACCTGCTCCTTCATTCAAGGTTCAAGATTCAAGATTTTGATTTGCCATATGCAACAAGTAGAATTGAATGCTTACTCCCCATTCCCTCCTGCAGTTTGAGATTATACTTCAATTTAACACAATATACTATACTATGTACTATACTTACACTGTACTATAACAATACTGTACACAATTAAAATAATAATAAAAATTACTATAAAGTGACTGATGGAGTGTGTGAATTGTTCAAAAAAGCATTTTAAAGTGCCAGTAGTGCAGCAGCATCATGAATTCAGTGCAGAACAGTGCAGTAACTGTAATGAGTCCAGCAAAGTATGACAGTGTAATGTTAATGACAATGTTATGATAGTGGCAGCACTCCTAGCAGTTCAGTAGGTCACTGCCTGTGGATCAAACTATCCTTGAACCTGGTAGTCCTTGTACGGAAACTGCGGAACCGACGACCGGACGGTAGGGGGGAGAAGAGATGGAGCCCAGGGTGGTTGGGAACCTCGCAGGCATAACAGGTATAACAGGCAACTGTAAACACATTCAACCGCCCTCTTTAAGATGAATCCAGTGACAAACTGAATATGCTCTGTGGGGTTAAGTTAACGTTACATTTGGTTATGGATGAGAGAAGTGGGAAAAGCTGTGACTCCTGTAAACGCTTAACGTTAGTAGTGTCCAACTCAACAGCGTACTGACCAGCAGTAGTGTCCTTTATCCTGACTCTGGTGAAGACTAATCTAAAGTCAATGATTAGAACCACTTATTGTTAGAAAAGTAAAAACTAAATAACGGTACATGTCAAGTCAAACCAGAAACGAAATACTGTGGAAAAACATGGCTGCAGCCATTTTCAAATCAACCCCATCGACGCGCATTGAAGAGCAGGCGGCGTCACAAATAGAGGAGGTCCCGGAAATAAACAGGTGAACAGACACCGCGGAACACAAACTCCGCGGAGAAAGGAGCCTGTTAAACAGACAAACTGCGGATGTGGAACCATCTCTAACACCCGGAAGGCAGCCGGTAAGATGCTGTACCTTGGTAGACTTTCGGGAGGACTTGCCACCGCTGCTGCCTAGCCGCTCTCGCGCTGGCTTTGTGGCGCGGGGAAAGAGCCTGTGTGTGCGTGTGTGTGTGTGGCCGTTTGTTTGGCTCTTTGCATGTGCGCGGGGAATGGTGATGAGCTGTTGTGTATAGTACTTTGTTAGTTACTGATTATTAATTGTTGGATTGTATTATATTGTTCACTATTAATTATTATACAGTACTATTATTTATTAATACCGTGATTTCATTTCCTTCCCCAAAAGGTTTTTCACCTGCACTCAAATTGGCCCAAATGAATGAAAGTACTCTGGTGAAAATAAAAGAAGAGAAAAAGAAATTCAGTTTGGTCATTTGTTGAGTGAAATCCAGTTGGACTCTTCGGGTAGATGGCGTCCCTATCAAGTGGGGAATCTGCAGTAAACAAATAACTTGACAGTGAAAAACCGCAAGACCTGAAAACTGGAGACAGGAAACGGTCAATCTAGGAATTGTGTGCTGGAACAGCAGGAGCAATAACCTGGAAACAATCAAGTTCAAATAAGATGACACAAAATCATCATTGAACAGGTGTACTTACCTTCTCATCTCTGAGCAACCTGGGGAATTAAATATGGCTGAAGAAGCTATTGGAAAGCCAGTTGGGCAACTCAAGGTGGAGAGAGCGACGGCAAAACGATTGTTCTCTCGTCTGGTCAACAGTATTACCAGGACCTATGGAGACATGTCTGAAGAACAGCACAGAGACAGCTTTGAGAAGCTCACAACAGGTGCTGAAAAAGTCATGGAGGCTAATGACGATGTGGAAGCTGCATTCATTGCAGATCTGGAGGCGGAGCTGGACGCAGATGAGGAAGCTGTGTTAGTAGAACAGCAAAAGGCCGACCTAACAAAGACTGCGAATGAGTGTGAGGGGAAACTAAAGGAGGTCAAAGGTCTAATTCAGGAGGCTCTGTGGACCAACTTTGGAGTTGGTGAAATGTCCACAGCACTACAGGCAGCAGAGGCTGTGTGTGGACGCGCCACTGCTGCAGAACCCAGCGGTAGCCAGGAGGGGTATAACTTCATGCTCAACCACCTGCAAGAGCTAGTAAGGACCGCAAAGGAGGTGCACGGTCGGTGGGAACGATGGGTCCCCCCAGACGAGAGAAGGGGCATTCAGAATGCCCTAAGGGGCCTCGATCTCGAAGTCCCCCAGCTGGTTTCCAGAAAAGCCGACTTCATGCAGTGGAGGATAAAGGAGGATGCTGAAAGAGGACCGATTGCCCCCAATTATCCCGTGGCGGCCATCAGGTTGAAACCGACATCCCTTCCCAAGTTCACCGGCAACAAACGTGATTTCCACAGGTGGAAGAAGGACTGGGAAGCACTCCAGAGACAGGGTGAGCCGACCGGTTCAAGGGAGGTGAAAAAGGTTCATCTACTAGACAGTCTTGATGACAGAATCATAAGGGACCTTCGCCTCACTACTTACAACACTGCAGATGACATCTTCCGTGTCCTACAAAACCGCTATGGCAACCAAACATCCATTGCTATTGAAATAGTGGAGGAGTTACAGAGGATGCCAGCTGTCAGGAGCAATCAGCCACGGAAAATAGTGGAATTAATTCAAGCTGTGGAGAAGGCGCTTCAAGACTTGAGTGACCTCGGAGACACAGGTGCTATTAAAAATCCGCTGGTAACGAGATCAATAGAAAGTAAACTTCCTGAATCTCTCAAAAAGGAATGGCTTGTCTATGTCGCTGACAGGAGAAATGCTGTGGCACCAGACAATCGGTTTGACAGTCTCTTGACATTTCTCAAGGAGCAAGAGAGCATATATGAGCAGCTCGAGCAACTGAGGGATGAAGAGCCAAGTAAAAGAGAAACCAGGACTGAGCCAAGATATGCCAGAACAAAATCTACCAAGTCAGGCGATGACCACACAGGGTGTGTAGTCTGTGGTGATGAAAAGCACAGGAAGAAGCTCTACTTTTGCAAGGAGTTTCGAGTGCTAAAGCTAGCAGAGAAAAAGGCTGCAGTCGGAAAGTTGGGAGCATGCAAGAGGTGTCTTGAGGTTCATGAAAGCAGTTCTTATTGCAAACCCGGCTTTCTGTGCACAAACTACGTCTGCAAGGAGGAGCGTACTCCTGAGCACCATTTCTATCTGTGCCCCAATGCTGAGTTGAAGAAAAGCGGCGCAGGTCAGAAAAATAGCAGTTTTGGTCCAGAGGAAGAGAAAAGCAGGAGGAAATATACAGAGGAGCAGGAGAGGTTCTTCAACAGGCTTCAACCAGAGTTGGCAAAGCAGTGTCGGGATGTATTCTCAAACACTGCATCGAAGGCTTTCAGCACTGTAAAAGAGCAGCCGGGCCTTCTAGTGGAGAGCGGGTTGAAAGAGCTGCCAGTGATCATGATGCTTCTCGAAGTCACAGCCAATGCTGGGCAGAAAATTGGGACGTTAATTGATTTGGCTTCAGACACCAATTACATAACCCACAAGGCTGCAAACAGGCTCAACCTCAGAAGTGAAGGAATCACCCTCGTCGTCCATGGGGTTGGGGGGATGAAAGTCCACGTGGAGACGAAGCGGTACCTTCTAAAGATCAGAGTAACCACTCCCAAAGGCACTCTCAAGTCGCACCAATTGGTTTGTTATGGGTTAGACAGTATTGCAGATGTACACAAAAGTGTGACACCGAAGCGACTACAGAAAGTCTTCCCAGACATACCACTTGAAGAGCTTAAGAGACCCAGAGAAATAAACCTGCTCATAAGCCATAGAGAAGGTCAGCTAGCACCTCAGAGAATCAAAGTCGTTGGAGACCTCGTGCTGTGGGACGGACCACTGGGAAAGACGGTCGGGGGAACGCACCCCGAGCTCTTTGAGGAGCTCACCGTGTCAGCCCACATGTCCAAAACACATTTTGCAAGGTCAATGAGAGCAGCTGCTGTGGAGTATGAGGAGCTCACCTGCAGGGTCCCAGAGCAACCTCCACTGAACAATCAGGTTGACATCAAGTTCCAGGAGTCAAGGACTTCAACCACAAACCGGGACTTCCTGGAGTGGTGGAGATGGGATAGTATCGGTGCAGCATGCGAACCAAAATGCGGGGGGTGTCGCTGTGGAAATTGCCAGCCGGGGGGCAAAGAAATGACTCTTGCTGAGGAGAGGGAACTCGAAGTGATAAGAGACGGCCTCACCTATGCCATGGGCGACAGCCACAGCAAGGAACCACATTGGCACGCCAGATATCCCTGGGTAGAAGATCCAGCCTCCTTGCCATATAATAAAAGAACAGTCGAGGCAACATTTCTCAGAACGGAAAAGCAACTAGCCAAAGCACCCGAATGGAAAGTTGCATATGCCGCTCAAGTGCATGACATGGTCGATCGAAGAGCTGCAATTAAATTGTCCAAGGACATGATTATCAACTGGAACGGGCCTGTGTGGTATGTGAGTCACCTTGTTGCTCCTAACCCGCACTCTGTCACGACCCCAGTGAGACTCGTGTGGAACAGCAGCCAAAGGTTCAGAGGCGTGAGCTTGAACGACTTACTAATGAAAGGTCCAGATGTCCTCAACCAGATTCGCTCTGTCCTTCTCAGATTCAGGGGTGGAGCACATGCTGCTCTGGGTGACATCAGGAAGATGTACAATTCGGTTTGGTTAGAGGACCGGGAAGTGCACCTGCATAGATTCCTCTGGCGGGACTCCGAAGATGAAGAGCTGGGGGAATATGCGATAACGAGAGTAAACATCGGAGACAAACCAGCGGGGTGCATTGCGCAGCTAGCAATGCGTGAAACTGCTAACCTCCCTCCTTTCACCCACCTCAAAGAGGAGCATCGAGTAATCCAACAGGAGAGCTACGTTGATGACATCCTCACATCCCACAACAACCTTGACCAGCTGAAAACCATCACAGCAAATGTGGAGCGGATCCTGAAGGCTGGAGGTTTTGAGCTTAAGCCTTGGGTCTTTTCTGGGCAGAGTGGGAGGAAGGAGTGCAACGACGAGCTGGAGAAGACCAAGGCAAAGACCATGGTCTTACCAAATCAGATGCGCGATGAGGACAACAAGGCGCTTGGCCTGGGCTACATAGTGGAGGAGGACAAGCTCCATGTCATGTTTGCAATCGATTTCTCGAAGAGAAAGCAAAAGATGCGACTTGGCCAAGAGCAAATCAGAGCCCAGACTCCAAACCCCCTGACACGAAGAGAACTGCTCAGCCAAGTGTCAGGGCTCTACGACCCAGTTGGCCTGGTAACTCCTGCGAAGCAGAAGGGAGCTATCCTGGTACGTAGGGCATTCCAAGAAGCAAGGAGCGAGTGCTGTCCGGTCAAAGACACATGGGACAGGGCACTCTCAGATGGGCTGAGGGAGGATGCGATTAAACTCTTCGAGGAGTATGACCAACTGGGAAAAATTAAGTTCACCAGGGCATTAACTCCCCTATGCTTCACTGATGAACCCTGGGCAATCACATTCTCGGATGGAAGCGAGCATGCCTATGGGGCAGTGATGTACCTAAGGTGGAGCAACTCGGACCAGGGCTCCATTGTCAGGCTGGTAGAATCCAAAGCCAAATTAACTCCCTTGGGCCACAGAGGTGATGCTGTCAAAGCAGAGATGTGCGGAGCGGTGTTTGCCTCACGCCTGAAAACGTTCTTTGAACTGCACAGCCGAATCCAAGTTGGGAGGTGGTACCATTTTGTGGATAGCCAAACAGTCCTTGGGGCAGTGCAGCGAGAAAGCTATGGCTATCAGACGTTCTTTGCGAATAGGATCGGAGAGATTCAAAACAGCACAAGGATCCAAGACTGGTGGTGGATCCCTGGGCCGCAAAACATTGCGGACGTAATCACCAGAGGAGCCAGCCCTCAAGGCCTGGATGAATACTCGGAGTGGCAAAATGGGCCAAAGTTCTTGAGTTTGCCAGAGAGTGAGTGGCCGATCAGATCAGCCAAGGAGCTAGCAGCCACTGCCCGAGAAAGCATCAACAAGTTGCAAAGGAAAGCATTTGTTGCTGTGCTGACAAGGTCCGAGGCAAAGAAACAAGAACCAAAACAAAATCAGGTCCAAATAGAACAAAGGAGGCCACCAAGAGGGTCATCCATCGGAAGCCTTGGGGATGTCAAGCGGTTCAGTGTTCTAACCCGACTGGTCAAAAAAGTTGCATGGATCTGGAGGGCAGCAAAAAAGTTCAGTGGCCGAGATCAAGCCGTGGACAGTCCAAAGTGGGAGGCAGTCTCCTTATCAGGGGTCATCTCAGTAAGGGAACGGGAAGATGCCTTAAGAGACATTTTTCTTGCAGCACAAGAAGGCGCAACCTTCCCAAGCACCACTACAGACAGGCTTGTAGTCTACAAAGACCAAGACTCTGGGCTATTGCTTTGCGGTGGCCGAGTGCAAAGCTTCAAAGAAGACCATCGTGAGGGACGTCCATGTCAGGATCTTCCCAAGCTACAGTGTTCCTGTAACAAAGGCTCCAAAAACAAAAGCGAGCCAACCCACCCCTACCGGGAGAAAAGAGAGCCAGCAAGCCACTATCCTACACAGGGACGTCAGGCGGCTCGTTGTCCTGCAACCTGCTGAGGAACAAAGGCTGAGTCAAGTCAGCTATACCTCTTAGTTTGGTCATGAGCACCAAACTGGGCCCACCGATTTGAAGTTTGCCTTAAAGCGGGCGATCTCCCCAGTGTTTCCATGGGAAGATCGAGTGGGAGGTGTCAAGTCAAACCAGAAACGAAATACTGTGGAAAAACATGGCTGCAGCCAATTTCAAATCAACCCCATCGACGCGCATTGAAGAGCAGGCGGCGTCACAAATAGAGGAGGTCCCGGAAATAAACAGGTGAACAGACACCGCGGAACACAAACTCCGCGGAGAAAGGAGCCTGTTAAACAGACAAACTGCGGATGTGGAACCATCTCTAACACCCGGAAGGCAGCCGGTAAGATGCTGTACCTTGGTAGACTTTCGGGAGGACTTGCCACCGCTGCTGCCTAGCCGCTCTCGCGCTGGCTTTGTGGCGCGGGGAAAGAGCCTGTGTGTGCGTGTGTGTGTGTGGCCGTTTGTTTGGCTCTTTGCATGTGCGCGGGGAATGGTGATGAGCTGTTGTGTATAGTACTTTGTTAGTTACTGATTATTAATTGTTGGATTGTATTATATTGTTCACTATTAATTATTATACAGTACTATTATTTATTAATACCGTGATTTCATTTCCTTCCCCAAAAGGTTTTTCACCTGCACTCAAATTGGCCCAAATGAATGAAAGTACTCTGGTGAAAATAAAAGAAGAGAAAAAGAAATTCAGTTTGGTCATTTGTTGAGTGAAATCCAGTTGGACTCTTCGGGTAGATGGCGTCCCTATCAAGTGGGGAATCTGCAGTAAACAAATAACTTGACAGTACAACTGCATCTGATCGTACATACAAATCGTAGCTTAAAAAAAAGGTACAAAAAAGGCTGTTCGTTCTCCAGGCGAGGGTCAAAGCACGGAGGATCAATAGACAGAACACAATGAGCTTAACTTGATACCAACGTGGTGCTTTTGGAAAAATCGGGGTGATAATCCAGCATTGAGTAACACAACAGACATGGCTTGAATACAGCTTGGTCAATGAGGAGCGATTGACAACAGGTGAGTTCAGTGTGAAACGGCTGACAGGGAAAACACGGAGTGGCATCGTGGAACGGAGTCCGGTGACATCGCGGATCCAGGAAGCCAGTGGAAATCCAGGACTAGGAGCGTGAAGATCTGGGTCGGACCGTGACAAGAACTTCCTCAAACATGACTAGAAATGAGCCATCTGCGTTTTGATTGGACCAGGGCCCTTGCGCCCTGTATTAACAAGCTGCCACTGATATAAACACATCAATCTGATTCAATGTAGGTTTAAAGCCAAGTCAATTCACACATACAAGGAATTTGCATCCATTTAAAGTCAGTACTACTTGAGTATTATTAAGAAAATAACACTACTTTTGAGACTCTTTTATACCATAAAAAATACATAAAATAAATACGTTTATTCTCCAATAATGTTTTTGAAAGTATACTATGTTTACAGGAGTTATTGAACGTATATTTACAGAATACAATTCATATGATTGGGTTGAGTACACGGTGGTGTTTGCCTCATGTTGAACGTTTTTTAAACACATTTCTATTGAAGTCTACTTCAACCCACACATGATACTATTGAAGGCATCAGAAGGAGGTAGAATCCACATGGAACGTGTCATGTTCTACCCAATCTAAAGCAGCCCAATGTGTTGTTTTGATGGGCAGAGGTCCACCCAAGAAGAGCTTTGAAAAGTCCTTGGAGCCCAAAGGAAGTGAAGGCTTCTGAATGCAGGAGCATCTCAATGAAGTCCTGTTGGATTGGACTTCTCTTTCTGCACTAAATGGGACTTGATTTCCAACTTTTTTATTCTATTGAATTCTATATGTGAATATACATATATATATATATAAATATATATATATATATATATATATATATATATATATATATGCATTTGTATGTGTACGTTGATGTGAATATATGTATGTATTGGTATCAATACATACATACATAAAAGTAAAAGGGTTAGTAAAAAAGCTATATAAAGACCTATCTTTTTATAGATATAGAGATAAATAGATACAGTGTGTATATAGATATATATATAGAGATATACGTATATAGAGATAAATAGATACAGTGTATATATATATATAGATATATATATATAGAGAGAGATATATATAGAGATAAATAGATACAGTGTATGTATAAATAGATATATATATAGAGATATATATAGAGATAAATCGATACAGTGTATGTATAGATAGAGATAGATATATATAGAGATATATATAGAGATAAATAGATACAGTGTGTATATATATCTATATATAGATATATATAGATATATATAGAGATAAATAGATACAGTGTATATATATACATATGTGACGTGTGGAAGTGGGTTACCTGCCAGCTCCTGGGTCACGTGACAGGAAGTTGGCGCCGCCCTGTACTTCCGTGTTCTGGGTATTTAAATGACTCACCGGCTAACGCAGGTTGAACTGATTGCCCTAGGGGGTTTGTGATTGCCGGCGGTGAAGGACGTAGTCGGTAAGCAGGATAACGTTCTAATTATTTATCTTTTATAGCTTGATGCACCGTGTCTCCATGTTTTATATCTAGTCCAGGATCCTGTCGCTTCACAGTCCTCACTAGTGTTGTGCTTTGTGCTTAAGCTGGAGCAAGAGGGACGGACTGGCAACACATGTGTCCAGTGTTTTAACTGGAGTTTTAACAAGGTAAAACATGTTTATTAAAGGAAAACCGTTTGTTTGGGTAAAAGGGAAATGTATATGAATTGTTGTGTAGTAAATCTAAATGTGTTTGTGTATGAGATAGGAAGTTTATGTATGCTTCCTTTGTTTCAGGCATCTCTTGAAATCACTGTTTTTCCCATACTAAATGGTTATTGTGACAACGCATACCGCTTAGATCACTAGTTAGACGGGACATTATTCTGTGTGCTTTGTGTGCATTGTGCTGCGTGTCTTATGTGTGCATTGGGCTGCGTGTCTCATGTGTGCATTGGGCTGCGTGTCTCATGTGTGCATTGGGCTGCGTGTCTCATGTGTGCATTGGGCTGCGTGTCTCATGTGTGCATTGTGCTGCGTGTCTCATGTGTGCATTGTGCTGCGTGTCTCATGTGTGCATTGTGCTGCGTGTCTCATGTGTGCGTTGTGCTGCGTGTCTCATGTGTGCATTGTGCTGCGTGTCTCATGTGTGCATTGTGCTGCGTGTCTCATGTGTGCATTGTGCTGCGTGTCTCATGTGTGCATTGTGCTGCGTGTCTCATGTGTGCATTGAGCTGCGTGTCTCATGTGTGCATTGTGCTGCGTGTCTCATGTGTGCATTGGGCTGCGTGTCTCAAGTGTGCATTGGGCTGCCTGTCTTATGTGTGCATTGGGCTGCGTGTCTTATGTGTGCATTGGGCTGCTTGTCTTATGTGTGCATTGGGCTGCCTGTCTTATGTGTGCGTTGTGCTGCGTGTCTCATGTGTGCATTGGGCTGCATGTCTCATGTGTGCTTTGGGCTGCGTGTCTCATGTGTGCATTGGGCTGCATGTCTCATGTGTGCTTTGGGCTGCGTGTCTTATGTGTGCATTGGGCTGCATGTCTCATGTGTGCTTTGGGCTGCGTGTCTCATGTGTGCATTGTGCTGCGTGTCTCATGTGTGCATTGGGCTGCGTGTCTCATGTGTGCATTGGGCTGCGTGTCTCATGTGTGCATTGTGCTGCGTGTCTCATGTGTGCATTGGGCTGCGTGTCTCATGTGTGCATTGGGCTGCATGTCTCATGTGTGCATTGGGCTGCGTGTCTCATGTGTGCATTGTGCTGCGTGTCTCATGTGTGCATTGGGCTGCGTGTCTCATGTGTGCATTGGGCTGCGTGTCTCATGTGTGCATTGTGCTGCGTGTCTCATGTGTGCATTGGGCTGCGTGTCTCATGTGTGCATTGGGCTGCATGTCTCATGTGTGCATTGGGCTGCGTGTCTCATGTGTGCATTGTGCTGCGTGTCTCATGTGTGCATTGGGCTGCATGTCTCATGTGTGCATTGGGCTGTGTGTCTCATGTGTGCATTGTGCTGCGTGTCTCATGTGTGCATTGTGCTGTGTGTCTCATGTGTGCATTGGGCTGCATGTCTCATGTGTGCATTGGGCTGCATGTCTCATGTGTGCATTGTGCTGCGTGTCTCATGTGTGCATTGGGCTGCATGTCTCATGTGTGCATTGGGCTGCGTGTCTTATGTGTGCATTGTGCTGCGTGTCTCATGTGTGCATTGGGCTGCATGTCTCATGTGTGCATTGGGCTGTGTGTCTCATGTGTGCATTGTGCTGCGTGTCTCATGTGTGCATTGTGCTGTGTGTCTCATGTGTGCATTGGGCTGCGTGTCTCATGTGTGCATTGTGCTGCGTGTCTCATGTGTGCATTGGGCTGCGTGTCTCATGTGTGCATTGGGCTGTGTGTCTCATGTGTGCATTGTGCTGCGTGTCTCATGTGTGCATTGTGCTGCGTGTCTCATGTGTGCATTGTGCTGCGTGTCTCATGTGTGCATTGTGCTGCGTGTCTCATGTGTGCGTTGGGCTGCGTGTCTCATGTGTGCGTTGTTTGGTGTGTCTTTTGTTGAGTGCCCTCTTAGACGTGTGGTGCTCATCTTTGATGTATTTGTTTTGTCTTGTGGTTATTTTGAACGTGTTCAGTCTGTCCCGGTTACGGTGGGTGACAGGGGGCGTGGCCAAGGCGCGGGTTTTGGTGGTGCACCAACGCACCTGTCGGCAGTTGCTGATTAGGTTAATCACCTCCCCTGGGGGTACATATACCCTGGTGTCCCTTTACTTCTGTGCTAGATCGTACGTTGTACTCCCTCGATGACACCATACCAGCCTTCTGGTAAATATACTCGCCTGTCTCCTACCTGTCGGTACTCCGCTGATGGACCTCCCGGTATCCAGACCCCTGGCCTGTCCCCGATCACTCTATGGTTGTGTGTACTTTAATAAAGCCTCACGTTATCACTTCACTGGTCTTTGGTCTGCGTTCTGGGTCCTACCACCACTGCCCATTGTAACACAGTCCATGTGATTATGGGTGTGTGGTCTGTCACCTCTGTGCTGGGCCATGCCCATGTGTTTAATAGAACCCTGTGAGGTTAAAGCCATTTACTTTTGGTATACAGTCTTTTCCTCTCACTCATTCATTTGAACACCTTCTAGTGGGGAAACATTGGCTATATATATAGAATTCCTCACCAGCTCATATTAAGGGTTTGACTCCTCCTACACAGGAGGTGGCGCTGTATCAATAAAGTAAGCCCTGGGCTTGGGTCGGTCACATTAGTATCAATCCAAGAGCTCAATGTTCGTTTAAAGTGTTTACATTTCATTAGGTATCAATCCTAGAGCTTGATGTTCATTTAAAGTGTTTACATTTCATTAAGTATCAATCCTAGAGCTTGATGTTCATTTAAAGTGTTTATATTTCATTTAGTATCAATCCTACAGCTTGATGTTCATTAAATGTGTTTACATTTCATTAAGTATCAATCCTAGAGCTTGATGTTCATTTAAAGTGTTTACATTTCATTAAGTATCAATCCTAGAGCTTGATGTTCATTTAAAGTGTTTACATTTCTTTAAGTATCAATCCTAGAGCTTGATGTTCATTTAAAGTTTTTACATTTCATTAAGTATCAATCCTAGAGCTTGATGTTCATTTAAAGTGTTTACATTTCATTAAGTATCAATCCTAGAGCTTGATGTTCATTTAAAGTTTTTACATTTCATTAAGTATCAATCCCAGAGCTTGTTCTTTCCAGTCATCTGGAGGCCAGCGGTCACTAAAGCCAAGCACTAAACTCCACAGTCATTGATGAGCCATTCTGTCCAATAGGAAGGACACAATCAGCTGTGACAGATGGAGATGGTCTCACATCAGGAAACATCAGTTATGTTCAAGACCCGTTTCAGTCCACCAGGATATCAGGGTCAGTCTGTGATACACAACTTCTCAGGTGATTAAATGTTTTGATTCTTAATAGACTTGTGATGTTTAAATGAATCGGCCCTGGATGTTAAAGCATGATGGTTAAGTGAGACTTCAGAGTCATGGAAGGCCTACATAGAAACATAGAGCTTATTTGGGGTCTAGGTGTTATGAATATTACGTGACATTAATATATCTTCAGTTATAATAACTTGTAGAGAGGTCCGCCTACTCCTAAAGGCACGCGACGCTGCTTTTAGGTCGGGCGATGCACTGGCCTACTGTTTAGCCAGGGCTAATCTTAACCTAACACAAGCGAAGGGTTGAAGACCACTTCAATAACTCCGATCCCCGACGCATGTGGCAGGGCATCCAGGCCATCACGGATTATAAACCCTCCAACAACTCAACCCCCAACCACCGACCACCAGCCCCTCCCCCTCTCCCCCACAGACCACCAGCCCCTCCCCCACAGACCACCAGCCCCTCCCCCTCTCCCCCACAGACCACCAGCCCCTCTCCCTCTCCCCCACTGACCACCAGCCCCTCCCCCTCTCCCCCACAGACCACCAGCCCCTCCCCCTCTCCCCCACAGACCACCAACCCCTCCCCCTCTCCCCCACAGACCACCAGCCCGTCCCCCTCTCCCCGCTGACCACCAGCCCCTCCCCCTCTCCCCCACAGACCACCAGCCCCTCCCCCTCTCCCCCACTGACCACCAGCCCCTCCCCCTCTCCCACACAGACCACCAGCCCCTCCCCCTCTCCCCCACAGACCACCAGCCCCTCCCCCTCTCCCACACAGACGTGCGTGCGGCACTGAGCAGAACAAATGCTCATAAGGCAGCTGATCCTGATGGCGCCCCCGGTGGCGTGCTCAGGAACTGCGCTGAGCAGCTGACCGAGGTCCTTACTGACATGTTCAACTTGTCACTAGCTCAGGCAGTTGTCCCCGTGTGCTTTAAAACCACCTCCATTGTGCCAGTGCCAAAACCCTCCTCTGCAGCGAGTCAGTCAGGTTAGACCATCTCACCTCCTCCACCCTCACCACCGTGTGTGTGTGTGTGTGTGCATGTATGTGCTCATGTATTGATATATAAGTGTGTGTGTGTGTGTGTGTGTGTGTGTGTGTGTGTGTGTACTTATATATGTGTATGTTTGTGTGTGTGTCTGTACACTGAATATGCATGTGTGTCTGTATTTATGTATGTGTGTGTGTGTGTGTGTGTGTGTGTGGCTGCCTATCCCTTTAAGAGAGAGCGGGTAGTGTTATACTAGTAGGGCCAGGCTGCCTATCCCTTTAAGAGAGAGGGGGTAGTGTGATACTAGTAGGGTCATGTAGGGCCAGGCTGCCTATCGCTTTAAGAGAGAGGGGGTAGTGTTATACTAGTAGGGTCATGTAGGGCAAGGCTGCCTATCCCTTTAAGAGAGAGGGGGTAGTGTTATACTAGTAGGGTCATGTAGGGCCAGGCTGCCTATCCCTTTAAGAGAGAGGGGGTAGTGTTATACTAGTAGGGTCATGTAGGTCCAGGCTGCCTATCCCTTTAAGAGAGAGGGGGTAGTGTTATACTAGTAGGGTCATGTAGGGCTGCTTCTGTGTTTGTCTGGAAGTGAACGGGAGTAGTATCAATGTACATCTGTCTAGAATAAGTTATCAATCAATCAACCCTCTGGTTAGTAAACCCTGCCTGTGTGTTCATTAAGTGGTTATTGAACCTGAAGCCTGTGCTTGGGCCCTGGATCAATATCCCCTGTATTCCTCCACTACGGTCTGGGAGCAGGTCAGGAACGTTCAACAAATGCAACAGTTTCATTATTTAGTGATTTACTTACATATTGAGCTCTTAGTCAATTGTTCATTCATGTGTTCATTGTTCTTTATCTCAAAGGTTCACAGCGACCTCTGCTCTTAATCGATGACCCAATCCCTTCACGGTTCTCACTCGTATTTTAATATCTGTATATCGCTGTGTTCTGCTGCTCCCTGCTGGCGACACTAGAGCATTACAACACCAAGCAGCTCTAATAATATCATATATATTATATACAAGCAGTTATATACAGTGTTATACACACACACACACACACACACACACACAGTAAGTGACCAGTGGCCGGTTGTTCAAAGTGTCCTTCCCCCCTCAGTCGTTCAATCTTTTAATCAGTCATTAAGTCTTAATCAGTCCTTAAATGTCCTAATCAGTCGTTAAGTCTTAATCAGTCCTTAAATGTCCTAATCAGTCGTTAGTTAACCATTTGTTAACTGTTGGTTGTTCAAAGGATGATTAGGCGAGTGGCTAACTAATCACTACTTAACCAGTCGTTAAACAGTTATTAAGTATTAATATTAAGTATTTTTACCCATAATTCTTGAAACGACTTCCTGTATCTCCTCTTAACAACTCTAAAGATGGATGCTAATGCTAGTTAGCAGAAAGAGAAAAACTATATTTTTCCTTAGCAGAAGTTAATCTGTTAGAGAGTTGGTAGAGGAGAGCAGGGAAACACTGAGGAGAGATTTTTTTTTAAATGATATATTATGTATATATATATTTTTAATATAATAATAATTTCGATGTATGTGTTGTATATATGTTAATTGTTGTCTTTCTTGATGGTATCTTCTCTAGCGATGTTGATTCATGTTGTGGAGCAGCAAAAAGTTGGGTAAAAGCTAAACAAGAACCACTAGACATGTCTTAATCATAGTTTAATACACCTTCAGCCAGTGGTTAAAGTTAACCACTGGTTAATCGCCTGAAGATGTTGACCACTAAATACCCTTTGAACAACCTAATTGAACCATGCATTAAAAATGAACCACTGATTAGCTGATTTAACGACTCGTTAAGAGTTAAACAGCCTTCAACCAACCGGCCCCAGAAGAAGAGAGCCAACACAAGACTTAATGAAAGGTTTATTCAGGGTAGGTTTGTTGAACCGTATGTTAAAGATGTTTGGGTAACTGACAACTGATATATTGATAACCCCACCCATGTGTAGCAGGACCACTGGTTCAGGTTCTGTCCCACACTCATCTCTAGGCCCTGAACTCACCATCACCTAAAGTAGGTCAACTCCTCCCCCAGAGCCAACCCCTAATTAACTCAGGGGGGTTTAAGGCACCTGTGGCATCATGGCAGCCTTTGGTTGGTTTGCTGCCTGCCTGTTGCCACATGGCCACCTTAAGGGGAGGTCAATTGTCAGATACTGGATGTCATGTTTGATCAGCAACTTAATATTCCTCATGTGCATCTTATAGTAGCACTGAATGACATCCATTTGTATTGGCCTACTGTCAGCTTGTATCCTGGTCCACCTGGTGTTCCTTTGGCCAAGTGTGATGCCTGAAGTTCCTGTTAACCTGGAGGGGTGTGTGTTGTTCCCCCCTGGCCCTGCTTAGTACTTTAATATCAATCATACTGAGTAGTGGTATGTTTATAATTACTATAAGTTAAAAGATTGAAATGTGTACTTCTGTATTGTAAGCTAATGTACAATGTGTTTTTCCTACTAAGTGTTATCAGCTGCTGTTTTGCTACGGTTAGGTTTTTGTTTCAATTTAGTTTTGCTGTCTTATATTTAGGATTTTAGTGTATTTTACTGCTCGTTGGGACCAACTGGATATAATTTTTTTGTATATGTATATATTTTTTTTGTGTGAGATATGTGTGTGTCTGTGCTACAGAGAGGTGTGTGTGTGTGTGTTTGTAACAGAGAGATGTGTGTGTGTGTGTTGAGCACCAGTCCAAACACCTACACCACACACACACCTGTGTCTCCTTTACCCTAATCATGTTGGCCAGAAGGTGGTGGATTCACGCCCCCTAGTGGTGCAATTACAGATATTAATAAAACATGGCTTTGATAAGCATCCTCATATCTTAAGATGTATTAATCATTTATCAGACAGCTTCATACAAAGATACTGACAGTGAACACATGTAAGTGTGTATGTACATAAACGTGTGTGTGTGTGTACTTCTTTATGTTTGTGTGTATGTGTGTGTCTGTACACTGTGTGTGTGTGTGTGTGTGTGTGTGTGTGTGTGTGTGTGTGTGTGTGTGTGTGTGTGTGTGTGTGTGTGTGTGTGTGTGTGTGTGTGTGTGTGTGTGTGTGTGTGTGTGTGTGTGTGTGTGTGTGTGTGTGTGTGTGTGTGTGGCCAAGGCCAAACGCATCATAAAGACATTGCCCTACAGCCACGAACTGTACTCACTGTTACCGTCAGACAGGCGATACCTCAGTATCAAGTGGTATCAAATAGGCTCAGAGACAGCTTCCACAGTCAGGCCATCAGGCTGCTGAACAAGGGCGTATAGCATATAACAATGTATATTTTGTTACATTGATTTTTATGTACATATTGCTCTTTTTCTGTGCCGATATATTGCATTTTATAAATTGCATTTTTATTTTTATTTTTACTTTTATTCTATTGTTTTTATTCAATTTTTTATCTATTTTTATCTTATTTTTATAACTGCTGTCTGTTGTTGGGTTTTGCACATAAGTTTTTCACTCACTGCTTTATACTTGTGTAAACTGTGAAGAGACAATAAACTTGACTTGACGTGTGTGTGTGTGTGTGTGTGTGTGTGTGTTTCTATGAGTGTGTGTGTGTGTTTCTATGAGTGTGTGTGTGTTTGCACTTCTATATATGTGTGGGTGTGGTCATGCATGCGTGTGTATTTCTATTGTACTCATTGTGTTCAAGTGGTTGTACTTTCCTTCAGCTACAAGGCCGTCCTTGTTTAAAGACATCATCTTTTATCTGGACTCTACCAATGGTTTCACACGCCATACACGACATGAGAGACAGTAGGGTTCATGTTCTGTATTTATTAAGAGATATAGTTCTCAATAAGCACTTCTATCAAATTAAACCAATCACATCCGTAGGGTATTTCCATATAACTGGACACAATGGGCTCTGGATCACAGGAAGATCATTATTAAAGAACACTATTCATATTGGAAGGTTTTCATGTAATGTTGTTTTATTCACCCTTTAAACCCGCAGCACGACTGTAATGACACGGAGATAATGTGTCCAGCTTTAATATAACTGCTTGTATATAATATATATATATGATATTATTAGAGCTGCGTGGTGTTGTAATGCTCTAGTGTCGCCAGCAGGGAGCAGCAGAACACAGCGATATACAGATATTAAAATACGAGTAAGAACCGTGAAGGGATTGGGTCATCGATTAAGAGCAGAGGTCGCTGTGAACCTTTGAGATAAAGAACAATGAACACATGAATGAACAATTGACTAAGAGCTCAATATGTAAGTAAATAACTAAATAATGAAACTGTTGCATGAACTAAACATGTTGTCTCAGTGGCTGCGCTTCAAACCACCGCAATAAAACAAGAAAGGGAAGCTGTGTGTTGAGAACTGATCTATTGTGTTCTAATCTCTTCTGTTCTATCCTCTACTGTACATCTTGACATCTCCACCTCAGCCTCCAGTGGTTAACTGTGTGTGTGTGTGTGTGTGTGTGTGTGTGTGTGTGTGTGTGTGTGTGTGTGTGTGTGTGTGTGTGTGTGTGTGTGTGTGTGTACTTTTTATTCTATTGTTTTTATTTTATTTTTATAACTGCTGTCTGTCGTCGGGTTTTGCACATAATATTTTCACTCACTGCTTTATACACTTTATATACTTAATAAACATGTGTGACGTCCATGGGTGGGTCATTAACATTGTTATCATGTTTGTAAACATCAGGTTAGTATATTTGTTATTTGTATTTTATGTGTCACCGTTGTATTGGCCCCTTTTTGTTTCTCCTTCCCAGGTGCCGCCCGTCTCTCCTCTAGGGAGCGCTGATTGCCTGATGAGCGGCGGCTGTCGGCAATCAGCCTCGATAGGACGGGTGGATAAAGCCTGCCATGTGACACCCATCCGGGCGCCTCATTGTGTCATTGCCACCGACCAGAGTGGAGTGTGGAGGTTGCCTGTTGTTTGCCACTGTGTGTGGATGCGATGCGTTTTTGTGTTGTTGTGGGTTTGATTCCCCATAGTTAATAAATATAATTTACCCTTGTAACAAACGTTTTGTCTAAATTCCTGCCGGGACCTGTGCTTAAAAGCGCTCACTGGACGGGTTGGCTTCACAACAGCCCGGTCCAGGTGTAATTTGTTTGGTCATCAGACCTTTTGGTTGTGACACATGACTTGACTTGACTTACCAGTCTATTCAATTCAACAGATCTTTATTGGCATAGGAAGCACACATTCACATCACAAAAGTAACAAAGAACTACAAAAGGCTAAACCAAGAGTTAAACACTATCTATCTATATATAGTACCAGTGTCTCTCTCTAGAGCACACCCTCCCTCTCTCTCTGTCACACACACACACTCTTCCTGTGGGTTTTTCCGTTGCTGTAGTTTCACCTTGTTCTGTTGCTTGTGGTTTCCTGTGTGCGCGTGTGCCTGCGTGTGACTGTGTGTGCTTACATCCAAACCAAGCCAATACAGGAACCCATTCTCACATATAAACATATAAACACATGCACACACACACACACACACACACACACATGCAGGCGCACACACACAGATGTGCAGGCACACACACACACACACACACATAGACACACGCAGGCACAGGCACACACGCGCACACACACACGCAGCACAGGCACACACACACACACACACGCAGGCACACACACACACACACACACACACACACAGACGTGCAGGCACACACACACACACACACATAGACACACGCAGGCACAGGCACACACTCGCACACACACGCGCACACACAGGCAGTATAGCTCAGGAGGTAGAGCGGTCGCCTCACAACCGGCAGGTCGCTGGTTCGATCCCCGCCGCCTCCTCCTATCAAAAGCTGTGGAGGTGTCCTTGAGCAAGACCCCCTAACCCTAACTGCTCCTGACCTGCTGGCTGTCTCCTTGATGGCTGACTCCTCCGTGGGTGGTTGAATGAGTGGATGAATGGTGAATGTGAGGACTTGTAAAGCGCTTTGAGTAACCATTGGTTAGAAAAGAGCTCTATAAATGTCCATTTACCACTCACACACACAGGGAGAACTGGAACAAATGTGAACAGTTGTGTGTAACAGTCGGTTGATGTGCTGAGCAGACAGACAGA
>JANIIK010002570.1:0-13720 GCA_027704905.1 Muraenolepis orangiensis | reverse complement strand
ACATACATACAGGCAAATAGACACGCACACACACACACACACACACACACACACACACATTTGTAAATAAAGACACATATACGCACACACACACACACATAGAAGTACACAGACATACACACACTGAACCACACATAAACACAAACACATTTATATTATTACACACGCACACATATACAGTATACACACACACAGGTACACACACACACGCATATATAAAAACCCACACATAGAAATTCACACACATACACATAGAAATACACAAACACACACACCATATGTATACACACACACTTATATAAATACACACACACATTTATGCACACATGCACACAAACACACATATTTATATACATAAACACACACACACACACATGTGTGTTTCACATATAGAAGTACACCCACACACACCCACACATAGAAGTATACACTCACATACAAAAACACACACCCACACAGAAGTGCACACACATGCACACAGACGCATATATAAAATGATACTCACATATATGGAAACACACACACACACACACATGCATGATGCATATACACACACACATATAAACTTAGATTACACACACAGGCATATAGAAGTACACACACACATTTATAAGTGCACCCACACATACACACACATATTTATATACATATACACACGCACATATATAGAAATGCACACACACTTATTTATATACACATACACTCACACACATATACTAGTACACACACAAAATGACACACACACACACATATTTATAAAAACACGCGCACACACACACACACACACACACACACACACACACATACAGTATACAGACACACAATCAAATATTGAAATACACAAATTGAAATACATCACAATACAAACACAATACAAGCACACACCCACACCACATATTTATACACACACACTTATAGAAATACACACACACACACACACAAACAGAAATACACACACATTCACAAATAGAAATCCACGTTCACATATACAAATTCACACACACACACACCCACATACCCATACACACAAACACACTTACACATACACACGCACACACATAGAAATACAGACACACATGCATATTCAGTGTTCACACATACACACACACACACAAACACATATATAAGTACACACACACACACACATATTTCTATATCAATACATGAGCACACACACACACACACACACACACACACACACACACACACACACACACACACACGGTGGTGAGGGAGGAGGAGGTGAGATGGTCGAACCTGACTGACTGGGGTCTGTTGGTTAGGAAGTCTAGTAACCAGTTACAAACTGAGGGGTTGATGTCAAGGTTCTTGGTTTCCATGAGGTCACCAAGTTTGAAGATGAGTTTGGAGGGGATGATGTGTTGAATGCTGAGCTGAAGTCTATGAACAGCCTTCTCACCTGGGAGTTGCTCTCATCCAGGTGGGAGAGAGAGGAGTGAAGGGCTGAGGAGATGGTGCTCCGTGCCGTGATGGCTGGTGGTCAGCGGGGAGAGGGGGAGGGGCTGGTGGTCTGTGGGGGAGAGGGGGAGGGGCTGGTGGTTAGTGGAGAGAGGGGGAGGGGCTGGTGGTCTGTGGGGGAGAGGGGGAGGGGCTGGTGGTCTGTGGGGGAGAGGAGGAGGGGCTGGTGGTCAGCGGGGAGAGGGGGAGGGGCTGGTGGTCTGTGGGGAGAGGGGGATGGGCTGGTGGTCTGTGGGGGAGAGGGGGAGGGGCTGGTGGTCTGTGGGGGAGAGGGGGAGGGGCTGGTGGTCTGTGGGGGAGAGGGGGAGGGGCTGGTGGTCAGCGGGGAGAGGGGGAGGTCGGGGTTGTTCTGGTCGTAGCGAGCAAGACAATGATTGAGTTGATCAGGGAGGGATGAGTCGGTGGTTGGGGGTTGAGTTGTTGGAGGGTTTATAATCCGTGATGGCCTGGATGTCCTCACATGCGTCGGGGATCGGGGTTGTTGAAGTGGTCTTCAACCCTTCCCTTGTGTTTGAGCTTGGCCTGCTTGATGCCCTTTTTCAGATTAGCCCTGGCTAAACAGTAGGCCAGTGAATCGCCTGACCTAAAAGCAGCGTCACGTGCCTTTAGGAGTAGGCGGACCTCTCTACAAGTTATTATAACTGAAGATATATTAATGTCACGTAATATTCATATCTCCTAAACCCCAAATAAGCTCTATGTTTCTATGTAGGCCTTCCATGACTCTGAAGTCTCTCTTAACCGTCATGCTTTAACATCCAGGGCCGATGCATTTAAACATCACAAGTCTATTAAGAATCAAACCTTTAATGACCTGAGAAGTGGTGTATCACAGACTGACCCTGATATCCTGGTGGACTGAAACGGGTCTTAACATAACTCTGAGGTTTCCTACGTGACGCTGGATATGTTCATCTGTTACTGTTTCAACTGATGTCACGGTACCCAATTAGTTTGAGTTAATTGCTCTGAAAGTTAACTTGGTAATAATTACATTCAGGTGATGGGTGTATACAGACCACCCTCAGCTGTCTCTAGTTCAATTCATAAACTAGCAGACTTCCGTACTGCGTACAATAACTCAGCCACGCTGGTTCTTGGTGACTTTCCCTCCAGTTGGTGGATGAACGATGCACATGGTTTAGAGGAGATGTGAGACCATCTCCATCTGTCACAGCTGATTGATGAGCCATTCTGTCCAATAGGAAGGACACCATGACTCTGGAGTTTAGTGCTTGGCTTTAGTGACCGCTGGCCTCCGTAAGACTGGAAAGACCAAGCTCTAGGATTGATACTTAATGAAATGTAAACACTTTAAATGAACATCAAGCTCTAGGATTGATACTTAATGAAATGTAAACACTTTAAATGAACATCAAGCTCTAGGATTGATACTAAATTAAATGTAAACACTTAAATGAACATCAAGCTCTAGGATTGATACTTAATGAAATGTAAACCCTTTAAATGAACATCAAGCTCTAGGATTGATACTAAATGAAATGTAAACACTTAAATGAACATCAAGCTCAAGGATTGATACAAAATGAAATGTAAACACTTTAAATGAACATCAAGCTCTAGGATTGATACTAAATTAAATGTAAACACTTTAAACAAACATCGAGCTCTAGGATTGATACTCAGATAAATGTAAACACTTTAAATGAACAGTCTGAAATAACTTAGTAATACATTTAAATCCTCCTTGAGTAAAGCTAAGGCCAATTATGACGTAGAATGAATCTCTAGCTGTTCTACAAATCTGTTAACATTCTGGAAAGCAGTGAAGGTAAACCATAACAAGTCCACTATATCTGTTCCTTCTCCTGTTACGCTTAATGACTGCTTCATGAATAAGATACCAGAGATTAGCTTTGGACACGCACTTTGCTACTGCCATAAATGTGTTTGCTATGAGGTTCGCAGGATGGGCTCTGAGTGGTGAACCATTGGCTCATGATCCCTCCTTAAACCAGACCTCTCAGTTCACTCTACAGGCCTTCATTCACTCTCTGGTTCAGGAAGGACTTCAAGCTATCTCTTCTGATCCTTTAGTCTGGAAATAAGTTACTTAGAATATAGTCCTGTCAAATATAGATAAAGGAGTTATAAAAATGATCTCAATAACTATCGGCCAATTTCCACATTGTCCCTTCTTGCTCAAATCCTGGAGGCCTTAGTTAATAATCAGCTCACCTCTCAAAAGATGGTGTGTTATGTCAGCACCAGTCAGGGTTCAGAGGTCAACGGTGAACTGTCACTGACACTATCTTGGTATCTGGCTGGATCACAAAGTGAGTCACCAAAGAGTTCCAAAGTTCATCAGGAAGTGGATGGTTGAGGCTGTTATGTTATCTGGAGACACGCCTCCACTCGTAAAGCCCTAGATTCAGGTCATCCTCCTCTCCAAGATGTGTTCCCCTCATGACGGTTAATCCACACCCCATTGGTTCTTGTAAGAAGAGCTTGGGTGGACATCCCTAACAGTAAGACATCGGTATCTCCTTGTTCACCAAGCCCTTACTGGCACCTTGTCGTCATGGTTACCTGGTTATTAATCTGGTCCTATAGTCACCTTTCAACCGCTTCAAGTGATTGGCTGATGCTCAAAGTACTGTTGTGGATTATTCATACCCGGTTTGTGAGCAATGGAATAATGTTATCTTTAGGAGAAGACTGTTTTATTTTAATGAATATTAAATACAATAGAATGAATAACATAAAAGGTACAGGTTAGACACCAGGCAGGTGCCCACATAGACATCAAAGGGGGCTTGAGCCCCTGCCCTTTTTTTAAATAAATTAATATATATCTACTACTAATATCAGGTCATGAGATTAGACTGTCAAGTTCCGATGCTCTCTCTACCCTCCTCCTCCCTCCTCCTCCCTCCCTCCCTCCCTCCCTCCCTCCCTCCCTCCCTCCCTGTCTGCTGCACAGCGGTGCGGACAGTCATCGGCAGTCCCTTCAGGGGATGTTGTTAGGGCCACAATGACATGTTGTTAGGGCCTCAAAGACATGTTGTTAGGGCCTCAAAGACATGTTGTTAGGGCCACAAAGACATGTTGTTAGGGCCACAAAGACATGTTGTTAGGGCCACAAAGACATGTTGTTAGGGCCACAAAGACATGTTGTTAGGGCCACAAAGACATGTTGTTAGGGCCTCAAAGACATGTTGTTAGGGCCTCAAAGACATGTTGTTAGGGCCTCAAAGACATGTTGTTAGGGCCACAAAGACATGTTGTTAGGGCCACAAATACATGTTGTTAGGGCCTCAAAGACATGTCGTTAGGGCCTCAAAGACATGTTGTTAGGGCCTGGTGTCCTTGGGTAATGGTGGGGCCAACAGAGCATTGGGACCTGCTGATAGGCCCTTCATCAACAGGACGGAAACAACTAGACTAAAAGGATATTACATTTACCATTACAACAGTAGGAGTAGTAGTAGTATTAGTAGTAGTAGTAGTAGTAGTAGTAGTAGTTGTAGTAGTATTATAGTACTAGCAGTAGTAGTAGTAGTAGTAGTAGTACTTTAGTAGTAGTAGTAGTAGTAGTAGTAGTAGTAGTAGTAGTAGTAGTAGTAGTTTTAGTAGTACTGTAGTAGTAGTAGTCGTAGTAGTAGTTGTAGTAGTACTATAGTACTAGCGGTAGTATTAGTACTTTAGTAGTAGTAGTAGTAGTAGTAGTAGTACTATAGTAGTAGTAGTAGTAGTAGTAGTACTATAGTACTAGTAGTAGTACTATAGTAGTAGTAGTAGTAGTATTACTATAGCAGTAGTAGTAGTAGTAGTACTATAGTAGTAGTAGTAGTAGTAGTACTATAGTAGTAGTAGTAGTAGTAGTACTATAGTAGTAGTACTAGTATTAGTAGTAGTAGTACTATAGTAGTAGTAGTAGTAGTAGTAGTAGTAGTAGTAGTAGTAGTACTATAGTAGTAGTAGTAGTAGTAGTAGTACTATAGTAGTAGTAGTAGTAGTGGTAGTAGTAGTAGTAGTAGTAGTACTATAGTAGTAGTAGTAGTAGTAGTAGTAGTAGTAGTACTATAGTAGTAGTAGTAGTAGTAGTAGTAGTAGTACTATAGTTGTAGTAGTAGTACTATAGTAGTAGTAGTAGTAGTAGTAGTAGTAGTAGTAGTAGTAGTAGTACTATAGTAGTAGTAGTAGTAGTAGTAGTACTATAGTAGTAGTAGTAGTAGTAGTAGTAGTAGTAGTAGTAGTAATATAGTAGTAGTAGTATTAGTAGTAGTAGTAGTAGTAGTACTATAGTAGTAGTAGTAGTAGTAGTAGTAGTACTATAGTAGTAGTAGTAATAGTAGTAGTACTATAGTAGTAGTAGTAGTAGTAGTAGTACTATAGTAGTAGTAGTAGTAGTAGTAGTAGTACTATAGTAGTACTATAGTAGTAGTAGTAGTAGTAGTAGTAGTAGTAGTACTATAGTAGTAGTAGTAGTAGTACTATAGTAGTAGTAGTAGTAGTAGTAAGTAGTACTATAGTAGTAGTAGTAGTAGTAGTAGTAGTAGTAGTAGTAGTAGTAGTAGTATAGTAGTAGTAGTAGTAGTAGTAGTACTAAAGTAGTACTATAGTAGTAGTAGTAGTAGTAGTAGTAGTAGTAGTTGTACTATAGTAGTACTATAGTAGTAGTAGTAGTAGTAGTAGTAGTAGTAGTAGTACTATATTAGTAGTAGTAGTAGTAGTACTATAGTAGTACTATAGTAGTAGTAGTAGTAGTAGTAGTAGTAGTACTATAGTAGTACTATAGTAGTAGTAGTAGTAGTAGTACTATAGTAGTAGTAGTAGTAGTAGTAGTAGTAGTAGTAGTAGTAGTAGTAGTAGTAGTACTATAGTAGTAGTAGTAGAAGTAGTACTATAATAGTAGTAGTAGTAGTACTATAGTATTAGTGGTAGTAGTACTATAGTAGTAGTAGTAGTACTATAGTAGTAGTAGCAGCACTATAGTAGTAGTAGTAGTAGTACTATAGTAGTAGTAGTAGTAGTACTATAGTAGTATAGTATATACATGTGTGTGTGTATTTATATAAATGTGTGTGTGTATTTATATAAATGTGTAAGTGTATTTATATACATGTGTGTGTGTATTTATATAAATGTGTGTGTATTTATATAAATGTGTAGTATATAATGTGTGTGTATTTATATACATGTGTGTGTGTATTTATATAAATGTGTGTGTGTATTTATATAAATGTGTGTGTGTATTTATATAAATGTGTGTGTATTTATATAAATGTGTGTGTATTTATATAAATGTGTGTGTATTTATATGAATGTGTGTGTGTATTTATATAAATGTGTAGTGTATTATATGAATGTGTGTGTGTATTTATATACATGTGTGTGTGTATTTATATAAATGTGTGTGTATTTATATAAATGTGTGTGTGTATTTATATAAATGTGTGTGTATTTATATAAATGTGTGTGTATTAATAATGTGTGTTTGTCTGAGAAATGGTTTAAATTGTGTTTATTGACGGATGTCAGGTCCATGTGTGGCTGTTCAGTGTTGTTATCTGTTTTGTGATCGCTTGGTTCAAAGAACCAGGATTGGTGTGGGGGCGGGGCCACGAGACGGGGGCGGGGCCACGAGACGGGGGCAGGGCCACGAGACGGGGGCGGGGCCACGAGACGGGGGCGGGGCCACGAGATAGACTTGAGAGAAACCTTTAGCCCTAAAGCCAGACAGCACGAGGTGGAGGCAGCTCCTCTCTTTGTGGAGACTAAGGAAACAAGCCTTATAAACTAAACGGTGGACAGCGTTATAAGGTGAGTAGTGAGTGTTGACCAAGGGGTTAAAGAGTATGTCTCTAAACTTGTTATGCACCAGGGAGCCGGTTCCAACTGGAACACTTTGGTGATTTATTTTAAAAGACATTTACAATTGTTAAGTTAATGTAGTATCATATGTATATTATATGTTTATATGTTTAACAAACCTAACTTGAATGAACTTTTTTATTTAGTCTTGTGTTAGCTCTCTTCTTCTGGTAACTTAATGTGTGTGTGTGTGTGAGAGTGGTGTGTGTGTGTGTGTGTGTGTGTGTGTGTGTGTGTGTGTGTGTGTGTGTGTGTGTGTGTGTGTGTGTGTGTGTGTGTGTGTGTGGTGTGTGTGTGTGTGTGTGTGTGTGTGTGTGTGTGTGTGTGTGTGTGTGTGGTGTGTGTGTGTGTGTGTGTGTGTGTGTGTGTGTGTGTGTGTGTGTGTGTGTGTGTGTGTGTGTGTGTGTGTGTGTGTGTGTGTGTGTGTGTGTGAGAGAGAGAGAGAGACACACCTGTGTGTCCTTTACCCTAATCAAGTTGTATAACAGCCATAAAACATGGCTTTGATAAGCAGCCTCATATCTTAAGATGTATTAATCATTTATCAGACAGCTTCATACAAAGATACTGACAGTGAACACATGGGATTAAGGAGCAGGTAGGGGTCGGAGGTCATGAAGGAGCAGGAAGGGGTCCGAGGTCATTAAGGAGCAGGTAGGGGTCAGAGGTCATTAAGGAGCATGTAGGGGACAGAGGTCATTATGGAGCAGGTATGGGTCAGAGGTCATAAAGGAGCAGGTAGGGGTCAGAGGTCATTAAGGAGCAGGTAAGGGACAGAGGTCATTATGGAGCAGGTAGAGGTCTTTAAGGACCTTTACCTCACTCACCCCACATCCTGCTTGGTAGTATAGTCCTCAGGGTTAACCTGAAGTGACTCACTAACCCCACATCCTGCTTGGTAGTATAGTCCTCAGGGTTAACCTGAAGTGACTCACTAACCCCACATCCTGCTTGGTAGTATAGTCCTCAGGGTTAACCTGAAGTGACTCACTAACCCCACATCCTGCTTGGTAGTATAGTCCTCAGGGTTAACCTGAAGTGACTCACTAACCCCACATCCTGCTTGGTAGTATAGTCCTCAGGGTTAACCTGAAGTGACTCACTAACCCCACATCCTGCTTGGTAGTATAGTCCTCAGGGTTAACCTGAAGTGACTCACTAACCCCACATCCTGCTTGGTAGTATAGTCCTCAGGGTTAACCTGAAGTGACTCACTAACCCCACATCCTGCTTGGTAGTATAGTCCTCAGGGTTAACCTGAAGTGACTCACTAACCCCACATCCTGCTTGGTAGTATAGTCCTCAGGGTTAACCTGAAGTGACTCACTAACCCCACATCCTGCTTGGTAGTATAGTCCTCAGGGTTAACCTGAAGTGACTCACTAACCCCACATCCTGCTTGGTAGTATAGTCCTCAGGGTTAACCTGAAGTGACTCACTAACCCCACATCCTGCTTGGTAGTATAGTCCTCAGGGTTAACCTGAAGTGACTCACTAACCCCACATCCTGCTTGGTAGTATAGTCCTCAGGGTTAACCTGAAGTGACTCACTAACCCCACATCCTGCTTGGTAGTATAGTCCTCAGGGTTAACCTGAAGTGACTCACTAACCCCACATCCTGCTTGGTAGTATAGTCCTCAGGGTTAACCTGAAGTGACTCACTAACCCCACATCCTGCTTGGTAGTATAGTCCTCAGGGTTAACCTGAAGTGACTCACTAACCCCACATCCTGCTTGGTAGTATAGTCCTCAGGGTTAACCTGAAGTGACTCACTAACCCCACATCCTGCTTGGTAGTATAGTCCTCAGGGTTAACCTGAAGTGACTCACTAACCCCACATCCTGCTTGGTAGTATAGTCCTCAGGGTTAACCTGAAGTGACTCACTAACCCCACATCCTGCTTGGTAGTATAGTCCTCAGGGTTAACCTGAAGTGACTCACTAACCCCACATCCTGCTTGGTAGTATAGTCCTCAGGGTTAACCTGAAGGGACTCACTAACCCCACATCCTGCTTGGTAGTATAGTCCTCAGGGTTAACCTGAAGGGACTCACTAACCCCACATCCTGCTTGGTAGTATAGTCCTCAGGGTTAACCTGAAGTGACTCACTAACCCCACATCCTGCTTGGTAGTATAGTCCTCAGGGTTAACCTGAAGTGACTCACTAACCCCACATCCTGCTTGGTAGTATAGTCCTCAGGGTTAACCTGAAGTGACTCACTAACCCCACATCCTGCTTGGTAGTATAGTCCTCAGGGTTAACCTGAAGTGACTCACTAACCCCACATCCTGCTTGGTAGTATAGTCCTCAGGGTTAACCTGAAGTGACTCACTAACCCCACATCCTGCTTGGTAGTATAGTCCTCAGGGTTAACCTGAAGTGACTCACTAACCCCACATCCTGCTTGGTAGTATAGTCCTCAGGGTTAACCTGAAGTGACTCACTAACCCCACATCCTGCTTGGTAGTATAGTCCTCAGGGTTAACCTGAAGTGACTCACTAACCCCACATCCTGCTTGGTAGTATAGTCCTCAGGGTTAACCTGAAGTGACTCACTAACCCCACATCCTGCTTGGTAGTATAGTCCTCAGGGTTAACCTGAAGGGACTCACTAACCCCACATCCTGCTTGGTAGTATAGTCCTCAGGGTTAACCTGAAGTGACTCACTAACCCCACATCCTGCTTGGTAGTATAGTCCTCAGGGTTAACCTGAAGTGACTCACTAACCCCACATCCTGCTTGGTAGTATAGTCCTCAGGGTTAACCTGAAGTGACTCACTAACCCCACATCCTGCTTGGTAGTATAGTCCTCAGGGTTAACCTGAAGTGACTCACTAACCCCACATCCTGCTTGGTAGTATAGTCCTCAGGGTTAACCTGAAGTGACTCACTAACCCCACATCCTGCTTGGTAGTATAGTCCTCAGGGTTAACCTGAAGTGACTCACTAACCCCACATCCTGCTTGGTAGTATAGTCCTCAGGGTTAACCTGAAGTGACTCACTAACCCCACATCCAGCTTGGTAGTATAGTCCTCAGGGTTAACCTGAAGTGACTCACTAACCCCACATCCTGCTTGGTAGTATAGTCCTCAGGGAAGCAGCATGTGAGGCTCACAGCAGGAGTCACCGTGATAACTGAACTGAGATCAGTCTAAGCTTGGTATCTGAAACTGAAGATTCTGCTATTCCCTGAATTCTGTCTTAACATCTCCGGTTAACCTGCAGATCCAGCTTCTTGAAATCGGCTGGGGTCTCCGGTCTGCTATGAATGAGGAGAGAGAGGAGGGGGATCCTACCTCTGAAAGCTCTCTGTCTGGGGAACATGGCCTCCAGAGCAGAGCTAACAGGTGAGAAGAGGATCTCTAAGTGTCTGTGACTGTGGTCCATCTCAGAGCTCAGCAGTGATTAGATTAGATTAGATTAGACTAGATTAGATTAGATTCAAATGTATTGTCATTGTACAGCACAAGTACAGTACAGCAAAAATAATGTAGCATCTAACCAGAGGGCACATGTTGCAGTAAAGTGCAGGTGATATAGTTTACAGGGTTAGGGTTACATTTACAGTTACAGGTTAAAGACAGT
This sequence comes from Muraenolepis orangiensis, assembly GCA_027704905.1. Taxonomy (NCBI): domain Eukaryota; kingdom Metazoa; phylum Chordata; class Actinopteri; order Gadiformes; family Muraenolepididae; genus Muraenolepis; species Muraenolepis orangiensis. Next base: position 2,813 of record JANIIK010002570.1, on the reverse strand, counting down.
CTAGGTATAGATGTGATATGATCATAATAATAGGTATATGTATATACAGGTAAGAGAGACTTTAACAGCTAGTGATCAGGGGTATGCAGTTATTGAAAGCAGGATAAATACTGTATATATAAATGTAAATGTATATACCAGTGAGCATATATAAATGTATGGCAAGTATAAATGTATATGTATATACAGAGTAGGAGCAGTTCTATCAACATATTTAAATAAATATTGCGGGTAAAGTAAACTTTATTACTAAGGTATCTTACTAATAATAAACATGTAAACTATAGAGAGGGAGGAAGTTGTGATACAGTTTTTACAGTTAGTCAAAGACATTGGTGGTGATTTATTATTATAGGTGTTGAGCAGAGGGGGGCAGAGGGGGGGGGCAGCAGAGGGGGGGGGCAGCAGAGGGGGGGGGGGCTGTCATGGTGGAGCAGAGTTCAGGGAGATGACAGCTGAGGGGAATGTGTGTAAAAGCTGTGTGTGTGTTGTTTTGAAGCTCAGAGCAGAAGGAGAGAGCAGACTCCCCTGGACCCAGCTGTGTCTCCATGAAGAGTGACTGGTCTATGGAAGAGCCTTTAAACTTTAAAGATGGGAATCAGTCTATTGAGAAGAGGTGAGGATTTATTAGATTATAACAATTCAGCATCTATTGAACATCCATAAATCCTGGCTCTTGTTGTTCTAGAAGGATACAGGAGAGAGCAGACTCCCCTGGACCCAGCTGTGTCTCCATGAAGAGTGACCGGGCTATGAATCATCCTTCTCAGTTTAAAGATGGACGCCCCTTCAGAGAGGAGAGGTAGGAGTGTCAAACAGACGGTTTTTGCTCAAAACTAAAAACATTGTCCTGTTTCGTACTGCTTCTGCTTCCTTTATTTTTGTGTGTGTGTGTGTGTGTGTGTGTGTGTGTGTGTGTGTGTGTGTGTGTGTGTGTGTGTGTGAATAAGTGTAGGTTTAGTTTATAAACTTCATATTTATTCACACTTGCACTCAATGACTGTCTTCCACCGGTGGTCTCATGTAAAACACACTGTCATCTCTTTCTCACCTAGGAGCCTGACTCCACACGTCATCTCTTTCTCCACTCTAAGGAGCCCTGACTCACACACTGTCATCTCTTTCTCCACCTCTAGAGGGAGCCCTGACTCACACACTGTCATCTCTTTCTCCACTCTAGAGGGAGCCCTGACTCACACACTGTCATCTCTTTCTCCACCTCTAGAGGGAGCCCTGACTCACACACTGTCATCTCTTTCTCCACCTCTAGAGGGAGCCCTGACTCACACACGTCATCTCTTTCTCCACTCTAGAGGGAGCCCTGACTCACACACTGTCATCTCTTTCTCCACCTCTAGAGGGAGCCCTGACTCACACACTGTCATCTCTTTCTCCACCTCTAGAGGGAGCCCTGACTCACACACTGTCATCTCTTTCTCCACCTCTAGAGGGAGCCCTGACTCACACACTGTCATCTCTTTCTCCACCTCTAGAGGGAGCCCTGACTCACACACTGTCATCTCTTTCTCCACCTCTAGAGGGAGCCCTGACTCACACACTGTCATCTCTTTCTCCACCTCTAGAGGGAGCCCTGACTCACACACTGTCATCTCTTTCTCCACCTCTAGAGGGAGCCCTGACTCACACACTGTCATCTTTCTCCACCTAGAGGGAGCCGACTCACACACTGTCATCTCTTCTCCACCTCTAGAGGGAGCCCTGACTCACACACTGTCATCTCTTTCTCCACCTCTAGAGGGAGCCCTGACTCACACACTGTCATCTCTTTCTCCACCTCTAGAGGGAGCCCTGACTCACACACTGTCATCTCTTCTTTACCTCTAGGAGATCTCACACTTTTTACAGGGGAAAATAATTCCAAGGACCCCTCAAAATTGTGAAACACACTAAACATACGCTAACTACCTTTAGTTCTCTTAGATGCCATTGGAACTATCTGTATTCTAAACATGTTCTACCCAAAGCCCTTTCATAGTAACATAAACACATTTCTGTTTGAATCATGTTAATACCACTTACCGGTATATGCTTTTAATATAATTTATAAAACATAGAAGAGACTCTTTTTTTTTAAACACTGAAGAGACTCTTATTTTAAAAACATAGAAGAGACTCTTATTTTGAAAACATAGAAGAGACTCCTATTTTGATAACACAGAAGAGACTCAAATTTTAAAAACATAGAATAAACTCTTATTTTTAAAACATACAATATACTCTTATTTTGAAAAAATAGAAGAGACTCTTTTTTTGAGACTCACACAGAGACTTGTTTAAAATATTTATACATCTCTAAAAGCTCTCTGTGTGGGGAACATGGCCGCCAGAGCAGAGCTAACAGGTGAGAAGAGGATCTCTAAGTGTCTGTGACTGTGGTCCATCTCAGAGCTCAGCAGTGATGTGTCAGGACACCATCGTTAGTGTCAGTAAAAGCTGTGTGTGTGTTGTGTTGAAGCCCAGAGCAGAAGGAGAGAGCAGACTCCCCTGGACCCAGCTGTGTCTCCATGAAGAGTGACCGGTCTATAGATCATGATGTTAACTTTAAAGATGGGAATCAGTCTATTGAGAAGAGGTGAGGGTTGATCAGACTATAACAATTCAGCATCTATTGAACATCCATAAATCCTGGCTCTTGTTGTTCTAGAAGGATACAGGAGAGAGCAGACTCCCCTGGACCCAGCTGTGTCTCCATGAAGAGTGACCGGTCTATGGATCTTCCTAATTCCTTTAAAGATGGGAATCAGTCTATTAAAAAAAGGTGAGGGTTCATCTGAGATTATTAATATTCAGTA